>ALYI01003535.1:0-49438 GCA_001969225.1 Ceriporiopsis andreanae CBS 279.92
ATTTGATGGGCGAGGTTTCGCGTGCGGTGTGTGGGATGTTGTGCGCCGCAGGCTTGTTTTGCGAGAATGAAGCCCCTCCAACCCAACTCGTAAGGTGCGGTGGGTAGGAGCCTGAATGGCAGCCCCTTTCCAAACAAGGGCGCGATCTCGACTTTCCACGTGGGCGTCCGCCGCCGATCGTATTTATATTTGAGACGGGCCATCATGAAACGTCCACCGAACGTCGTCCTCCCTCCTCTCTGCATCCTCCTTGTCCCCAACCTCCATCTTCCCGACAAGCCCTTCCCCTACCTGCCCACCTCCACGCAGACCACCTCGACTCTCCACCACGATTACAGTCACGATGTTCTCCAAGCTCAGGTGAGTCGTGTGAACGTGAACATGGAGGTGAGAATCGAGGCTGACATTCGTCACACGCGCGCAGCGGCGCACTCCTTGTATTCATTCCTTTGGCTCATGCGCTGAGCATCACCACCCCCACCAACTGGACCAACAGCGGACCAGCCGTCATCCAGTGGCAGACCTCTGCGGGTGATCCCTCCACCTGGTCGTTCGAGTTGAACCACCCCTCCTTCAACAGCGCACAGGCATTCGCGAACAATGTCGACCCAAGCCTTCGCGAGATTCGCTTCCTGCTTGGCGTGGTTCCCGTTGAGTGAGTTGGCTCATAACTTGTGTCCATTGTCCCTTCTAATTGGTCGTTTTTTCAGCTCTGGCTATACCGTGACGGCCGTCAACATTACGTGAGGCTCCCATCACATCCGGCCGCAATGAAAATAACAGAATCTGACCTTGATGACCCTTATAGTGACATCAGTCAAGTTTACGCGATCACTGGCTCGTTCTCCATTGGTGCTGCCATCTCGACGACCGCCTCGTCGACCGCTTCATCGACGTCCTCTGGTGCATCTACCAGCGGCAGCGGATCGTCGTCCGGGTGAGTCGACGTGTGTCCGAGTGTGCGGACACTTTGCGTCTGCTCATTTGGATTTTGGCGTCTATTCTAAATATTAATACCTTTTCACTCTAGATCTTCAACGCCCGGTCGACCTACCTCGTCGTCCACTACGCCTTTCGGAATCACCCAGTCGGCACCCACGGGCGCGTCGTCCTCGAACTCCGGTTCCAGCTCGGGCTCTTCTTCCTCCTCTGGCACGTCGTCCGGCAACGGTGCCACACCGAGCTCGTTCAATGGCAACGGTAATGGCAACGGCGCCGTTTCGAACACCATCGCCTCCTGGGTCTCGATGATGTTCGCCGCTGTAGCTGGTGCCGTCGTCGCGCTTTAAGCGGCCCAAACTTCCCTCATGCTTCGTCTCTCTCGGTCACAGGGCCCTCGGGACGCATCGTAGTAGCTGACTACGCCTTCCTCTCTCTTTCCATTGACGATGAACTTTTGGAACGGACTTGCCTCCCTGCATACAGTACTTTTACAGATTACCACGCATTAAGACTCTTGACTGCATCATACATCTTGGACTCCTGTCAATTGTTGTTTGTCTCATTACGGACCTTACGAGACCCTATATATACTGTAGGCTTCTATACAGCGTGTTGCGCGGCATCGTGACAGCATGCCCGGCGTAGAGTAAAATGCTCGCCCATTATATTACTGTGACAGTTGGTAATGTTGCGGTTCTCGCAGACCGCAAAATTCTGTGGGACACGACTCGTCCGGATCGGCCATCGTTCAAGCGATGTTGATGACGCTAGACATAGGAGATCGTTCCGCTTGTTCCACGTCAACGGAAAGATACTTCTCGTCAAATTGGGGTTGGTCGACATTTCCTGAGCTTGTCGGTGGTTCCTGCGGCCGGTCGGGTCTGGGTGCCACCCGGCCTGGTATACATCGCCAGCCCGCCACGACCCATGATTTCCAGACCATCACGCAGTCCTGTATGCTTGACCGTTGGTGACATGCATGGATGAGATGATCAGGTACGCACCATGCTTGACCCAAATATAACGAACGTTGCCAGTGGCACTGATATAGTACGGTGAGATGTCCATATCATGATGTTGGACAGTATGCCACTCACTGAGGGCCAGAAATATAATGGGAATTACATGCGTTGCCACAGAGCCGACTACGAAGTCCAACGCCAGAAGGCTGAAAGCCTGGGCTCAATAAGCAGATCACACTGATAGAAATGTGTGACACGCACGCAAAATATAGTAGCTGCCAGGACGTGAAGGCGGTGACACGAATGACAGTGCCCGCTTGGATTTTAAATGGCTTCGCAAGATTGCTGGACTGAGACAGCTCTCTCCGAATGCGGCGAAAGGCCACGAGGGCGTACACTGGGAGCCGAAGAGCGGTGACGTTAAGTTCAGTTCGAGGGGTAGTATGTTGGAGGTTTACATTCGAGGAGAATAGTGTTGATCACTACAAGGGCACACAAAATATCGATACCACGGCCGCTAGGGTGGTCTAAGTGAGCTAGTCGCACAGATGCAAGGAGAGGGCACTAACAAGGCAACGTAGGAGATAGTACAGAAGATACTGTTGTCCTTGTGCTGAACAGCCGATCTGTCCGTCCCTCCGAGCTAAAAAGCAATGTCGATCAGCTGCTGCATTGTGTTCCGAAAATTGCTACGCACTATCCCTGCCCAGACCGCGAATATCGCGAAGAACAGATAGGGTAGACCGACAAGCTATCCATATTAGCCAGTGTGAACAGCAGCATTCCCTGAACGCTCACCCAGCACAAGCAGACTCGACGACTGAAAGGGAAGACAAACGTATTTGTTTCCATCAGCACTTCAAAGATCAATTTCGCTGACGCTGCGCAGAACATAGGGTCTGTTGCGTGCTTGAGAATGGCCTGAGCCAGGCAGAGGCCTGCTGGTGGATTCACATCCCATATATGCCTGGAATAGTATCTTTGATTGTGGACGTCAGGACCCCCGCAAGCGAGAAACGAAGAGAATTGACTCACAGCATTCCTGGCGGGATGGACGCTAGCTCTGTCACAATGAGCAGGTTGATAAGCGTCGCGTTTCTTCGCGCGACCCGCTTGGAGAGCAACAGCGTCCCGAGGAGCAGCTGGAGGGCGACCTGTCCGATTGTGACCAGGACGAAGCTGGCGTCGATCAGCAACATCGGCCGGGGTCCCAAGAGGGGAAAGTAGCCCGAGGCTCCCGCCATGATTCGCGCAGCGAGACGGAGCAGCTCAAGGTGAAGGCAGGAGTGAAGCCAGGGTGGAGGAGAAAAATAAAGTACATTGCTGCGCCGTCGCGTTCTTGAACGACCCGTAAGCATCACGCAGTACTTAATAGGCATGCGAAGAGACAATTGGAGGGCAAAGGTTGAAGCAGCTATGGAGACGTGCTGACGGGGGTCGATAGGACGAGTCGGATTCGCAGCCTGCTGTGCGATTGTATCAGCTGGCGACGATGCTGTTCCGGCGGCGTCGGGCTCTACGCAGAAACCTTACCATTATACGGATACATTGACGGCCTCACGGGTGGGTAGCAAGGTCGGAAGTCGCGGGCACCCGCGAGCAGAGACGTAATTGTGGACATAAACGGATCATCTCTACACGTCTAAGAATCGTATATTAGCTGGCATTATGAGTATCATGATGCTCAACAAGGGTCTACTGGTATGGCAGCGTATCCATCTCGCCATATTCGACGTCTTTTTCCAGTGGCGTCTCTGGTTTCTCGGCTTCTTCGGAAGATTGTACAGCTGCGTTTCTCGGTCGTCGACAGAGAAACCAGGACTTCCAAGCAGTCAAGCAATCCTGACGATAGACACGGTCAGTACCATGGCGAAAGGCAATTATGAGGCGGAGGATCAACCTTGGTTGATCCGAAGATGAAAAATGTCGCAAGGGGCACTGCAGGGCGTCCAGGATCAGGGATGAGTTCACTCTCAAAGGCAATGGTGCACCCACTCAATGCCTCGTAAACGATCGGAATGATGTGGGTCGCGACGGCATCGACGTAGAAGTCGAGTCCCAGCAACCTGCGTCAAACGGCTCTGTTAGCAATCTCGGCATCATCAACGAGAGGAGATATGGGCATACACGAAGTAGAACATCTGCAAACTCGTGAAAGCAAGTATGCGGGTGACCCACGCTGCCCGCGACTGAGGCCGTATCTGCGTGGACACTGCCCGTGGCGCGTTCCTCCAGATGCGGCGGAAGAAGATGTGGGCATAGACTATATAACGGCTTCAGTATTGACCAAGCGGATGGAAAAAGGTCATCACCACTTGCCTTCAAGAGTGATTGTACATATGACGATGATAACCGACAATATTTCAATCCCTCGCCCGCTGCAGATGATCGTCAGGAAGTTGCGCGAAGACCGATATTAAGACAGACGTACAAAGTCGTGTAGGCGACTGTGCAATAAAGGTCATTCGGCTGGTGTTTGACTGCATTGGGATGTGTTGCGCCAAGCTGGTTCATGTGAGACTTCGCCTTATGATGACCTAGGTAGATGAAGTTCATGCTCACCGCAGCAGCCCATACCGCGAATACCAAGAAAACCGTGTAGGGCAGCGCAACGAGCTGTAGGTATTGAGCACCCTCCTATGGTCTGCAGATAAATGAGACATACCATCCAAGTGCAGGTATGACGCTTGATCGCCACGACGAACAATCCCGTATCCAGCAAAACATCGACGATGAGGGAAAATGAGGCGACGACAAACATGGGATCTGTACCATGCTTGAAGATTGCCACCGCTAAGCAATAGCCCGGCGGAGGATGAGGATCTAGAATATGCCCTGCGTAATACCTGTGATAGCTTGTCAGAGTTACATAGGTATAGCATTGGAAACAGACGTACAAGAGACCAGGCGGGACACTTGCGATAACAGTGACAACGAGGAGATTGATTAGCGTCGCGTTTCGCCGCCGTACGTGCTTCGAGAAAAGCAGTGTCCCAAGCAAGAGGTGCAAGGAGATCTGGCCCAGTGTAACAAGAACGAAACAAGCGTTGATCAGCACCACGGGCCTAGGTCCCAGCAGGTAGTAGAAGATAGAGGCGTCCTGCGCCGCATCCGTCGAGGATGTATTCGCCATGACCTTCGCACAGCGAGTGTCCGACAGTCGATGTCGCTTCTACCAAAGTGAACCGGGGGCGAGGGTAAGGATGGAATTGAGCATGGCGTCGGAAAGGCTTATCCGTAAAGAGCATTGCATTGTGCGGTATGGACAGCCTCAAGCCAAGGAACAGAGATCACGGAGATCAGTTGACGAACAGTTGACGGAGAAGTTGGATAGTGCAGAGTAGGTGTCTAGCTGCTGCACGCGATGTTGAAAGCAAGCATCGCCCTTGTGATATACCACACGTGCTCTGTGGTCCTCCTGCAAACTAGGGGTACCCCTGCGAGACGCGACATATACGAATCAGTGATCCTGCAGATGAATGAGTTGGTCCATGGCATCGACCATGCGCGAAGATTTGCGAGTGAAGTCGTTGGTGAACGTTAACACGAAGATTGGTTCCAGGCGAGAGCCAATGAGTCGCGATCGACGACTTGGACGGGCGTGGGAACATCCTTCCCTATGTGGGTGGCACGCCTGGAGGTGGTCGCGAGTTGAGGGATCCGTTGTACAGTCACGACCCGACTCTTGTCGCCCACCTCGCGGGGATTGTCTTGTTCTATTCTCTTGTATATCTTCCCGACTTGGTCGCTGTCGCTGGCAGGAATACTGACCGTTCGTGCTTGGTTTCCTTGTGTCCTTTCGTTGCCATCGTCTGTCGTTCATCCGGAATTCAAAGTCGTCCAGGACCAGCAGGGAAGGTCAGTCGGCGAGCTCTATATCTAGGTAATGGCGCATTCCTGCCTCGCTATTGTAACAATGGAACTGATGCTCGTGCTGGCCACAGACTCATGCTGAAGCCATAGACTGACTTCGCTTTCTCACTGTTGTCACTCGCTACAAAACGGCCATCATGTCCAACCCTCCGCGCAGCGATGCCGGCAGTTCGACGCACCTCTCGCCAACTTCTGCCAATGCTGCCCAACCTTCATGGCCAGCACCACGCGCCCCTCTTCCTCCACATCGCCTCGCAAAACTCGCTAATGCCCTTGGCGTCTCAACCCCAGTACCAGCTACTCATGCCCCTCATGCCTTCACGCTTGCCTCGACCTCCCCGACCATACCCTCCTCATCTGTGTCCACAAATTTTCCCGACGCGTTCAGACGCTCCCCAACTCCCTCCTTCGCTTCGTCGCAGCTCCAGCACTCAACTGCCCCATCCACGTCGAAGTACCTGCTGCATGTCATACCACCTTATCACCTCCCTCACGATGCAGAAGAGCCGGACGTTATGCCTTCGCCGCCCACTGCATCGGGCTATCACACACAATTTCGGCGTGGAGTGCTAGTCCCGGTCTATCCCACTTTGCATGCTCAGCTCGGTGCAATCGCGCGCGAATACTCATTACCAAGCTCGATGGGCATGATCCTGTACCTAATCACGACACTTACGCCCGCGAACGAGGAGCCAGGTCCTCGATTATCTGAAGAAATATGGAAACATATTTGGGGTCGCGTCCTGAAAGTCGAGCGGGAAGAGGCCACTGCACCTGGTCCTAAGCCGTTTGGATTGGGTTTTGGGATGGCGGGCCGGTCGTCCCCTGCTCTCCTACAAGATCTTGCGGCGAGCCAGGGCCAGTCGCATTCGTTACACCCTCTCACCTCCCCGCATCGAACAGAGACACCACAGCGCATGCTTTCTCCCTCGCCATCAACGTCTGTGCACTCTTCCCAGTTCGATCATGAAGCGGAAAGCCCGGAATCTGCGACTTCGCTGGAGCCATCCAGCCATTCAAATTCCCTGCCTTTATCCGGTCTTGACTCACCTGGGTTGATTCCGATACTGGCGAAGGTTGAATTTGACATCGACAAGAAGAAGGCTGGGTGGTACGAACCGTGGTTGCGAAGTAGGAGGGCGAACCGCGCTAAACGCGCCGAGAGTCGTATGGGTGGGAGGAGTGCGAGCAGAGCAGGAGACGACGAAGACGGTGAAGAGCACGAGCACGAGAATGAGAATGAGGAGGCAAAGAAGGCCCCGATGTCCATGAAATTGGTTGACAGGATGGAACGGAAGAAGGGTGTACCTGGCTTCCTCTTAACCGCGGATCCAGAGGACGAGCTTGAGCCGGATGAGTATCAGCAGCTTGAAGAGGACGACGATGTAGACGATGAGCCTACCGCACGTCTCGACGGCGTGAAGGCAAAAGGAGACCCGTTAGAGGACGTCTTTGGAGAAGACGACGAGGCGTGGGCTGAGATCCATGCGGACGGACAAGGCAAGCGTCCGAAGAATCCTAAGGTTGTGGATCTTGCTTTAGATGCCGCCGCCGTTTCTAATCTTCCCGACGACTTGGAGGACGGCGACGAGTCGCGTTTACCTGATGAGGATACGGAAGCAGAGATTGCTGCATTGCTCAAGCGTGGGTCGAAGCCTGCGCTCTCCGTATCGATTCCAACGTCTCCACCCGCCACTGGTCGTCGTCGTTCCTCACCGACAACAGCTAGCACAGTGAAGAGGCACGTCCCGCCGCCTTTAAACCTTCTTCCAGCTATGCCTGGCAACGGCGAGCTCCCCGTTCCGGAGCCAAGTCCGTTAGCGCCGTCTTCAGCTGCTAGTGTGAAATTGGCGTACCTGTCAACGCCAATAGCAACCCCCCTTGTGCCAGAGCACGACATGGCTGACGAGGCGCAGGATGAGGTAGGAGAGGAGTTGGAGCTTCATGAACAGGACAGCCCGTTGAAGAAGGCGAGGAGTCCCGAAGATGAGAAACGGGAAGGTGCCATCTTTGACGAGTTGGATCTAGGCCTAGATCCCTCGATGGAAAGCGAGGTAGGACAAGTTCTGAAACATACCCGCTGTCTCATCCTTCTAACCGAGCATTTGTTGCAGTTCGATGACAACGATCCGTTCGATCACCGCAGAAGTCAAGTCATCCTTTCCGCCAGGCTTGACGAGATCGAGAAGGTGCGTGTGCTGTGATATCACATGCGGAAGATAGCACTGATTCGATGGGTGTTATTAAATGTAGACTCTGGCCCAGTTCTCGCCACAAACGCGGCTAGAGTCTGTGGAACTCACGCCGGAGGACATAACGCACCGGCGCATGCAGTCAGTGGCGTCGGTGCGATCGATGAAGACTTCGTCGATCCGCTCATCAGTCCGCACTTCGCCGCCACGGCCGCGTCGCTTTGGCAATCTTTCACCTCCGCCTGAGTCAGTCTATCTTTACTTATTTCGAGATTTATCTGATTTCTTCGTTACCCTCCAGGAGTCCTCCAGCGACTGGTGCCTCGTGGCCCGCGGTTCCATATACCATGCTGAATCACAACGAAGACGACGAAGACGCGCTTCCCGAGCCGCCGAAATTCGCCTTCAACGGTATATCCACTGAACCACCAAAATCGCCTTTCCAGAAGAGCAGACCGCGCTCCGGGACGGCGTCAGACGAGACACTCGCAAGGCAGCGCGCCTTGGTAGAAGAGCAAGGTTTGTATCCGCCACACGCCAACTCGGCCGCGTCACGTAACGCGGACTCGCCAGTGATTCCGCTGTCACCCGATCCATTTGGGAGGTATCCTTCTCAACACGAGGCCCAGGCGATTCAAGAGCAGGCACGCCAGTCGCAACACTTCGCTGCTGAGCCCATGCCAGGGCGCGCGTCAGTGGGATTGGGGCTGCCCTCAAGTCGAAGCTCATCCGGCTTGGGGGCTCCCATGGGACATATGGTAGACGAGGGCCGGCCGCCTTCGAAAACACCCTCTAGTAGGTTTTCGTTGGATTCTGTCACCTCCGAGGAAGAGACTAAGGCTGTACAACAGCCTTCTTCTAGTTCTTCCCTCATGAGCGTGAAGAGTCTCCGGCGACTGTGGAGAAAGAGCGACAAGCGGTCCTCGATCACAGTAGACTCGACACCAGCTAAGAATGGTAGGACATCTCCGAACCCGCCACCCCCAGCTGTTCCCAATGCCCAGCCGGCCAATGCTGGGCGCTCAAGAGGGAAGTCACTTTCAAGACCGCACCTTCCTCCACCGTTGGCACCACTAGGTCCGCCAATAGACCCTCATCGTATACCTATGAACCGAGATAATGTTGTTCGTGGACTTCACTTCGACCAAGAATCACCATATCCTATCCACCCTGTCCGTAACAGCGGCTTCCGCTCCCCGTCTCCGCCTCCGCCCATGCCATCACGGCCGCCTTCTCAACAGCAACATCGTCCTCCTTCTGTCACCCAACACGCCCCGAACTCCGCCCCGCCCGAGAAGTCCGGCGTACGCAAGTCTATCCTCAAGTCCTGGAAGTCCGCGACGGGCTTGTCGAACGGTAAGGGATCGACATCGCGCCCGAATTCGACAACGCCGCGGTCAAGTGTCGAGCAGCTTTCCGATACCTCAGGAAAGAAGAAGCGGCCGAGCGCACTTGAGCTAACGACGGGCGGGCTGCGCAGTTCGACTTCCGGCTCGAGCATGTCCAGCGCCACGCTCGTGGACATACCGGCGAGCCCCGCCATCCCCGAACACTTCATGAGCCAGATGCGTTCTTCAAGTCGGCAGTCGCAGACCACGCACACGTCCGCACATGCGGGGCGACCGAGCGTGTCGTCTTCGGGCTCGACATCGTCGCCCCCGCGGGTGCGCTCCCCGCTCGTCGGCGCGTCTCCACCAGGCAATCACACCTTGCATGTGAAGACGAAGCCGTCCTTCGAGTCGTACGACAGCCGGGGCAGCTTTGACGTGTCACAGTTCGAGATCGTCGAGCCGCCGCGGGGCTCGCTCACCTACCCGTACAACGACATGGACCAGCCGGTATTAGCCCGCCAATGACCGCCCGGGCGGCGGCTGGGGCTCCGTGACAAACACCACACGATGTTGAAGGCAGGCGCTGCGCGGTAATTCCTTCGCCACATACCGTACCATATTCGCCTAGTGTATACCTTTTGCTATATATACCGCACATATACGTCTTTCGCGTTCATCTGTTCAGAGCTGCTTTGCCGGTCCAAGGCATCCTTTCGTGCTTCTTGCTTGGACTTTGCTGTATAATTTAATGCATCGTGAATATCGTTATTTGCTAGTTCGTATCTCTCACGACTCCCACTATCATCATGCACTATCTGCGAGCTCGACGTTCACCGGTGCATCTCTCGCGCTATCGCAATGCTTGCATATAACCCAAATAGACACTCCGGGCTTTCACTGCTATTCCTACACACTGTCAGAATCAGAATCCAACAAAATATGATGAGCTAGGTTGTGGTGTGCTTGACGTGACCTCTCGATGACACATAGTATTCTCTAGAACTGATGCTCTGTCGAATCCTTACCGACAGCCGACGTGCTCGAAGAGCCGGCTGACACGGTGGTCAATATCCGGTCAATGTAGTTCGCGCCACTCCTGCAGTCATTCGTCAGCAATTTTGACCTGTAGTTAGTGACTTCGAGGTAAGGACGCACCACTTCTGATGTGTAAGCACATCGCAGCCGATCTCTTTTTCCTTGCGCTGGACGAGGTCAACGTACGCGAGCATACCGTCGTTCTTGAAGCGCGCCGCGAGCTCAGCGGTTGCAGTTGCGTTGAGGTGCAGGCCGGCGAGCGAGATGAGTTGCAGCACAAAGCCCTCCTTGCCGAGATCCCACACGAAGTTCTTGAGGTCCTCGTCTGTCAAGTTCACGGAGGGGTCGTCGTCAAGCTCGTCAGCTACCACTCGTATATCATACAAGCGAAACGGAAGAACAAGATGGGATACGCACTCGAGAAGCCTTGTGCGCCCCAGTTGAAGCTCGGACTGAGGTTGTACACGAACCACTTGCCGGGGTACTTCTCCCTGATCGTCCGCGCGAACCCTCTTGCCTGCGCGAGGTCGGGCAGCTTGGTCTCGAGCCAGATCATGTCCGCGTACGGCGCGAACGCGAGCTCGCGCTTGACTGCCGCCACGATGCCGCCCGTGTAGTGGTAGTAGCCCTCGCGTGTCTTCGGCAGGTCCCAGTCCCAGAAAACGCGCTCTCCGAGCATGTCTGCCGCGATGTCGCGCGCATCGCCGTTGGATTTGCCGTCGACGGCCGCGAGGTAGTGCTCGTATGCGCTGTCCTTGGACGCGATGCTCGACCGTTCGATGGAGTGTTTGACAGCTGGATGTTCGCATAAGGATGTCAGCAGGCTGTTCATGATAGATCTACGGCTGCCCAACCTTCGTTGAACGTGATCAATGGGTGCGCCTCGAGCCACTCTCGCTCGATGTTGTCAATCTCCGCGCCCGTGGCACCGCGCATTTCGGCCTCCTGGATGCTCTCCGCAAGGCCCTTACCTGGGACGGTCGTGCCCTTGATGAATTCATGATCAAGCACGTCCACTGTGCTCGAGATGAGCCTCGCGCTTTCTGCATCCGTCCGGGCAATGAGCAACATCGTGTGCTGGAGGAGGTCGAGCTGGAATCGCGCTGCGACAAGGCGCGAGAGGTGTGTCGAGGCAGGAACGAGGACCTTTCCCGCAAGATGGCCGCACTATTCGGCGCAATGGATCTGTCAAAGTGGTTTACATGGGAAAAGCAGCCTAAGCGCACTCACCTTCTTGCCGCCTACGAGTTGGTCCTCCAGATGTATAGCTGCCGCGCCAGACTCGGCGAAAAGCTTTGCAAGCTTCATGACCGTCGACAGGCCGCCGTGCCTGCACCCACACAGCGTCACCTATCCAATCTATTTGCTTGCGCCTGGAAAATGCGCGGACGCGGTGCTCACCCCATATCCGCGTCCGCGATGATTGGACGGAGGTAGTCGGTATATGGCATCTTTGCCCGTGCCTCTGGTGACGCGAAAATGCGTTCATCATAATGCTTCTTGTCGTGCAGCTGTTGTGCGCGGAAGATACGCTGAACCTGATTCGGGACAGTCGTATACGGATAGTCACTGCGTGGGACAGCTTGTCAGTGCCTAACAGACATACTATTTCCATAAATGCAGATACACACCCAATGTCAGGCCCAACTTCGTTACTGCATGTCGTGAGAAGACTCGAGCACGCCCATCCGCTCACGTACACCACCTCCTGGTGCGGTGCCATCTGAGTCATCTGCACAGGGTCTACCGCGCCCATCGTGTGGACCGGGCGCCCTTCATTTGCACGTTCCTCGAAGAGCCGGTAGAGCTTGTCAGCTAACAGCGTCGACTGCAGCGGCAGCATAGGGAGCGACCCTTGCTTGGAAGCGACCTGTGCCGCTGTGTAGGGCCGCTTCAGAGATTTGAAACGTGGCTGGTCAAAGAATGCCTGGACATCTCGTATGCGGGCGTCGAATTCTGCTTGTTCAGCGTCCAGAGTGGGTGGCTGAAGGGGCAAGGAGGGGATGGATGTGCTGTACCGCGCTACATTGGCCATCATCGGAGCCGCTTTGTATGAAGCTGGGAGGTTGAGATATGGCCGCGCCGTTCGTAGGAGTACCGTGGACATGGTCACAGGAGGTCGACCACTCTCCCGAGTGTTTGAGAGGTTCTTATACACGCGACCTCTGAGATCTGAGATCTGAGGTCCAAGGCAAGTTGCAAAGCCGATGAATCCGAAAGGCCATCTCGCTTGCCGTTCCACGTGGCTTCCCCGCAATCACAAGTCTCCTCCCCGCGTTCGTTTTGCATCCCACCACATAACGCGAATTTCTTCATCACGCACAGATAGTTTCTTTGTTGACTCGATAACAAACCGAACACCACTAGGCCCCTTGGAATCCGCGACGACACCCTTGGCGCCTCGATGTCCGGCCGTCAGCCTGAAGTCCTTTTCGTTGCTCGTGCAAGACAGACATGTACAGCGATAACGGCTTCCCTCTTCTCAGATGGTCAAAATTGTTCGCATATCGTGACTCGTACTAGTGCGTACGCGTTCCGCTGGACAACAAGTTACTCTCTGCACTCACATTCCCGTTCAGATTATCCTCTATTTCACCGATCTGTTTCCTCCCGGCAATGTGGGGCAGCTGCAATTATACGAGGCACATATTTAAAAACACGAAGAGTTCACCTGTAGTGACAAGGAGGCACGCGTCACATATCACGGTATCCTCATGGCATACCCTCCCGTCCACCACTAATATGGTTCAGCGCACAGCAATACTTCCAGGTACGGTATGATTCCGTACTCGTCCATGAGGGCGATCCCACAATATCGAACCTTGTCAAGACCTTGGACAATACTTCCTTGACGCTTAGTCCGCTATCGATTGCTCCACGTCCCGAGCTTCCCATCGTGTCTGGTATTCGCTCTGCCCAAGTTGACGCAGACGAGCTCCATTTCCTCGGGCGCGGCGTTGCCCTTTGGTGTCCAGAGCTTTCCACCAGCGATGAAGTGCAGGTGACGTCGGCTTCCTCTAGGACTTCCAGTTTCATCAACGTTGCCGTTGCTTCACTCCACGAATACAGCACGGACGGTGTACCAGGGTGTCTTGAACCTCTGGTCTGTACAGGGAGATTCTGCAATCATCGTGAGCGGGACATCACGCAAAATCATGTGTCGAACAGTTCTAGCGTTTCGCTGTACTTCACCGGTGCGGGTGCAGGGTGAGTGTATGCCGTCATCTACTACGACAAGAAGTTGAACATGAAATCTGATATTATATCGGCGCTGTTTTATAGCTTGGCTCAGACAGGCTCCGCTGGAGGAGACGTTGGCTTCACATTCAAGTCGGAGAGGCAGACAGCGAGCCGCAGTGCTTCCCGTGAGGGATGCAGTGGCGCGAGATGAACTCACACTGAGGAAGGTTTTCGAGGAATTATTGCTCAAAAAATGCATTGAGCGTTAGCTCACCTCGATCTCGGGGGATGGCTTCAAGAGGGCGGACACCTTCTATCAGGGGATAGACGAAGGCAACCCTCTCGTAGGATCTTGCCGCCTTCTACCAGCACCGGCGCTTTCATTCTGGCAAGGTCAGCAGCTACATACCATCCTCCATCGGTGCGAAACTATTAATCACTGTCACCAATAACAACTCTGCCGTTCACGATGACCGAAATCTATCTCCACCTTCGCCGTCATATGCGCTCCCCCGAAATCAATGTATTTGTTGGAGGCTATCAGGATGAAAAATAGGTGACTTTTTGGCACAAACATCGTGCAGGCTGCTGCGGGAGCTCGTAATTTGCATGAAGCAGAAGAAGACGAGGATGATCCAGCGATTATTTCCTGGAAGGCTTTCACTGAGAGTCGGTCTATACAGTGAGTAACATATATGATACTCCAATGTGCTGACAACCCTCATCTACTCGCTCCACTCCAGAGATTCCCTTCCCTGCGAGGTGTTGAGTATATCTTCAAGGTTGGTTATAACAATCCGAGTCGATATTTTATGACCACGGTGGTCGCCAGTTAATGCGCTTCGCCTCGAGTACACCAATGTGGACGGTCTATACTCGCACATAACATACTGTAGCAAGCAGGGGCATTCTACCGTGACAACAAGGATCAGCAGAGTCAGCAGAGTCTAACGCACCCTATGTCACAGCTTTCTCATGGTACGTAATGTCCGCTCTCGTCGGCCGCTAACGATACTTGCCATGCACAGGAATTCTCCCACCATACGCAGGTTGTCGCTCTTCGCTCGCCAATGAGAGTGGCCATCACACTGATTCTTTCCCGGTATGCATTCGTATCAAACCCTGGGCAATGCTTCCTTGACGCTCATCCTACTATTTATCACTCCATGGACGTCCTGAGTTCCACAGCCTTCTGTGTTCTCAACATGTCTCAAATTCACGTCGCTCGAGTCTATGCTGATGAGCTCCATTCCCTCGGGCGCGGCGTTCCCCTTTGGTACCCAGAGCCTGCAACTAGCGGCGAAGTGCAGATAGGTGACGTGGGCTACTTCCGGAACTTTCAATTTCATCGGCTGTTCAACATCACCGTTGACTCGAACCACGCATACAACGTGGGCGGTGTACCGGAGCGTTTCTGCCCTCTCGTCCTTGAGGGGTCCTTCATCAATCACATCTCACACGACATTCCGCGCGATCATGTGCTCAAAAGCTCGAGTATCCGGGAGGTTCGGACCAAGGCTAAAGGGCGAGTAGCAATATATGCCACATATGACAGGTCGAACATCTGCATCAAGTCTGATAGGTACTGTTTTGTAGGTCGACCCTTACGTTTTCTGTTGGAGGAGGAGCGGGCTTCAAGTTCAAGTCGGAGAAACGCCGAGGCGCGGTCCTTCATGTCAGAGATGGAGCGGCGCGAGATGATGTTACACAGAGGAAGGCATTCCGTGATTACATGGTGAACAACATTGACCTTTGGCTAGCCTTTGCGAACCAATCACGGGGGTATGGCCTTGAAGAAGACGAAATCCACCTGGTCATAGGATGGACGAAGACAAACCCCTCCTGGAATCTTGCTGCCTTCTACCAGGAACAGTCCTCGGGTTCCGTCAAGATCAGCGGCTTCATACCGCCCAACGTCGGCATGAAAATATCGATCGCTTGCACCAACAACAAACCTACTGTCCACGACGGACGATGCTCACATCCATCTTCTACATCCGATGCACTCCGAGATCAATGCGTTTTTATTGACACTATGACGATGAGATTCCGCATGAAAGTCCAGGCTG
Source organism: Ceriporiopsis andreanae CBS 279.92 (assembly GCA_001969225.1). Classification (NCBI taxonomy): domain Eukaryota; kingdom Fungi; phylum Basidiomycota; class Agaricomycetes; order Polyporales; family Meruliaceae; genus Ceriporiopsis; species Ceriporiopsis andreanae. The sequence goes on from ALYI01003535.1 coordinate 15,585, forward strand.
CTATGCAGAAACTTGCGGTTAGCATCTCACGTAATCGACTCGGAGCGGAGGAAGACGAGCACAGTCCCGCGGCTCGCGCAGCAGGTTCCTCGATTGCAGAAGGCAACCAGGAGGAGGGGGCTCATACAGTAAGCAACATACTTATATCATATCCTAACATGCTGACAGCCGCCATCTAATATCATTGCTCCGTTCCAGACACCCCACCTCCCCCGTGAGGTAGTCTTGGAGTATATCTTAAAGGTCGGTTATAATAACGCGAAACTGCATTTGTGCCTATTCTTACTGATTTTGCGAAGCACTCTGAGGCGAAAATAGCTATCGCTTGTGATACCGATATTAGTGAACTGCTGGCTGTGCGTCGAGCTCTATTTGTGAGCTCCAATATTCATTCATAGCTTAACCAACAGGGACAAACATGGCCGGAAGATCTTGTGGCTTTTCTGGAAAGGTTCGAGCCTTCCATTGAGGTGGATGGAAACGGTTAGTGCCTGCATCACTGGTCACGCTGTCTACTGATAATTTGGATCTGTACATGATACATGATAGTTGGCCGGCTTTCACGTACGCCGTAAGTACTCCCTTAGGTCTTGTGATCGTATGTTAATATTGCTCAACGACATAACAGAGACCATGATATGAATCCAGTGAAGGCAACATCTCGTAAGTTGATTCCCTGAATCCTGAGTACTAGTGGCGATGCTATCCACAATGTACATTGTACTGTGGACTTATGAAGCCGGAAATTCTCGCGCCACAGGTTCTCCAACGCATTCTCAACAAGGCACTGCCGGTGCATCAGCAGTGACACCTTACTATAACAACCACGATAATCGCGGCTACCGAATGCAGCTGAACAATCTCCTACAACGATCGTACGGTGTAGGCGCCCTCAGATGGGAAGTCTCCCAGCCCGGTGCCCTAAGGGACTCGCCCTGGATTGCAATTGCATACAGTACGTCGTGAAAGTTCTACTGTGATCTTATTATTGACAGACTATGTAGTAAACAACATCGAGTACGGGAGAGGAATTGCCTGGCAACAAGGGGCAGCCAAGGAGGAGGCCGCCAGAGTGGCGTGTGGTGCGCTGTACAGCCAGCGCTCCCAGCATTGATTTTCTGTACGTAAACAACCAAATTGTCTGATCATGGAGGAACAAGTGGAGTTGATTACATGTTTTTTTTAGCCAGGAAGCATACCATCGATCGACGGCTGTACTCTGCACTGCATCAAAGAGTTCCAACCTCTTCTATGCATTCAGAGTTAATGATCGGAATTTCGCTACGCACAGACGGTGACAGCAATTACTTACACAGGTTGATGTATCTCAAGCTTCGTCACGAACTTGAAGTGTTGCACCGGCTACTGAGCCTAATCTTTGTCAGTCTGTTGTTCATCTAAGTATCGACGTAGAATTCCAGAGTCAAATTTTGACCCTTTTCGCACTGTACCTACTTTTGTATACCGAATCAACTGTGGGCGTGCCACCATCATTCTTGAAGCCCGCAATAGTAGTTGGATGGAACGGACTCTATTCCACTGACAATGCCAGACGCCGTTGTTCATCATTCTAGTTTTGTGCCTGAACGGCCAGTCCCTTGATATATGTAGACAGACTGTGGAACGCACGGATAGCCGTCAGACAATCCACAATGATCCTCTTGCTCCCAACTTTCCTTTGCTATTCCTTCCTATCCTCTCTGTTCGTCTTGACCTATGCGCAATGTACGCCACATAACATGCTCACATTCCTATCGCCCGTGACCGTCGCGTCTGGTCTCAAGGCCACACCAATCGCCGCCAGCCTTACAACTCCGCGTGGGATCGCCCTTGACGCGCACCAGAACCTGCTCGTCATTGAGCGTGGTCTGGGATTGACGGCTTTCACGTCGAGCGACCCATCCTGCGACGGTTGGCTGCGGACCGTGGTCATACCGAACACCGGTTTCACACAGGGCATCCAGGTTGACGGGAGCGCGTTATATGTGAGCACGTCGGCACAGGTGCTGCGCTACGTCTACGATGCGGCCACCAGGACCGTGTCGGGTTCGCCTGTGGTCATCGTTGATGGCATACCGCCGGATGGAGGTACGCACTTTGTTTCATACTGACTGCTCTTGATTGATGTCGGCGTCATGCAGAATTGACTACACGCCCCATTCTGCTCCACCCCAGCGGACATCCTACCACGCTACTGGTGTCTTGCGCTCTTAACGAGAACATCGACCCCACCGCGCGCGATCCCACCTCCGGTCGCTCCCAGATACGGTCTTTCCCACTGCCTCCCGTATCATCTACGTCCACTTCCCAAAATTTCTTCAGTGGTACGCTCCTGGCGTTCGGCATCCGCAACCCTGCCGCCTTTGCCTTCCTCCCGCCTGCCTCGACCACGCGCCTCTGGGCGGTCGACAACGGGGCGAGCATCGACAACGTGACAGGACTCACCGCCGCATTCATGAACGACAACCCCGCTGACGAGCTCGAGTTCATCGATCTTAAGCACGGCAAGGGCGGGTTCTACGGGTTTCCGGACTGCACGACCGTCTGGAACCCCGACGCGGACCCGGTGGGCGACCCGCAATTCACAGACTTCGAGACCGGCGAGCAGTTCAGCTTGGACCTCGAACCGCAGAGGGACAACGCGTGGTGCCAGGATATTCGTAACAATGTCCCACCAAGGCTGAGTTTCCAAGTCAGTTCAATCAACACCTGCTTAAATAACCGGGTTTACTGACGTGTCTTTGAAAGGCCCATTCGGTCCCGCTGGACTTGAAGTTCTTCTTTCCGACACTCCATACGAATGTACAGAAGTCTATTCCGCTCGCATGGACGGGCGACGCGTTCGTATCGTTCCATGGAAGCTTTGATCGGACCCCACCGACGGGCTATGGTGTCATCCAGTTCGTGTCCCAAGTTTCGTACCCTTACGATATATTGAAGATCGACTTTCTTTTAGTGTGCCGTTTACGGCATTAAATCCGAGCGCTGGACCTTCGTCAAACACCGGATATTCCTTCGTCGTGCAGGCCGCCAACCTTACAAGCTGTCCCGGAACGTGCATCCGTCCCGTGGGCCTTGCATTCGCCGATGATGGACGTCTGTTTGTCAGTAGCGACTCTAGTGGTGAATTGTTCGTTGTTTCTAAGGCATAGATTCAACGGAGGACTCAATAATACACGACATACGATTGTGCTTTATGTCGATGGCCGGGCCGGACAAACAGCGGAAGTCCATCATATACTATTACTCTGCTTTCTTGAGCGCGTCCGGGGCGTTGATGCCAAGGCTGCTTGTCTGCCCATCAAGCATGCCCACGAGCCAGCAGTCTGCGAGAATCTCGGACAAGAATACAGGAGCGTGGACCCAGCGCGTTTCGTACGTCGGTGCACTGTCACAAGTTAGCTTCATCAAAAAACAAATGTCGTCGCGGACGTACGCTCCAAAGCAGATGTGCGCTTGCGGCACAATCATAATCGCAGACACAATCTTCAATAAATTTGCGTTTGTGCGGTGCCCAGTCTGACTGGTTTCAGGGGTAAAGGTGAGATAAATCCAGAGACCCAAGAAGAATATGACAGTCTCGGTGGCGAAGGTGGCAATAGGGTAGTCAAATAGACCCGCACCGTACCGCTTCGAGTCATCAGGGTGATCTTGATTTGCTGGTACTCGAGTAAACACCTTGTAAATCGATGCGAGAATCACACCTGAGCATCCGAAAGATCAGTAGCCTAATCTTTAAAGAACGCCGGGTACTCGCCGACGATGACCATTCCTGCAAGCGAGTGACTATAGGGATAGTCATTGGTATATGGGAAACATCCTCTTCTGGCTATCCCTGCGCCGAAGTTGAAGGTCTCGATACCGAAGAATTGCAGAAGAAAGAATTTTGCATCAGGGAGCACTCCCGCGAAAGCCAAGACGATCAGGGGGACACGGGGAGCGAACGGTTTCGCGATTAGGCCTATTCCAAAATGAACAGCTGCTTTCCTAGCGCAAGGCCACAGGCCGTTGATACTTACCAGAAGCAAAGTGTGCGATCCACATTGTTGTATGAAATATGCTGGGGTGCTGAGTGTAGTACATGCGTTGACGGGAGGAGATGTTGATGGGATGTCGTTATACATGCCTGAATAAATGAGGCGTACGGTGAGCTCGTGCGGGGGAGGAGGGCAGCAGTTGAGCAGCGCATGACGAAATTGCGGGACCGAATCTTATCTTGTCTGAGAGTTCGAGATCTTATCTCTGCTTATAGTGTAGAAGGCGCTGATCGGTACACCGACTCGAGCAAGCATCCAGAGAGTTGGACTCCCTGCGGTCGACGTGCCGGCCTCGGGATCGGAAGGTCTGTAGTGATATCCGTACAACATGTAGTCGAATCCAATGATTTATTCTCTGTGTAATTTATCATCAGCCCACTCGCTTCGAGCAGAATTGGCAAAGAGACCATACCGTTCAATATCCAACTCGTTCACCAGTACTCTTCGCTTATGTAACAGAGGCAAATGCTTCGCCAGGAATTCTTGTAGAGCATCGACCCCACTGAGGTAGTCGATCTCGATGCATATCGCGCTGAGTGACTTGAAGCGAGAACTCGACAGTACAACGTCGAGTGATGTCCAGTCGAATTCTTCGAGTGACTTCAACTTCGCCTCGACGTTCCCTTTGAAGCCTCCCCAAAATTTCACCCACATCTCTGATATGCATTGCGGCGGGGAAGTTCGCAGTATGTGCAGCAACAAGACGAGATTGGAGGCTGATAGGATGCACATGTACTTGAACTTGCGCAGAAGATGGGCGTTCTCCAACGTGATATGCTGGAAAATGGCGGGGTCTGTATCAAAGCCAGCAATGAGTCTGATTTCAAACAGGTAGTCCGCGTTGTGGCATACCTGTTTTCTCAGCAATAAGGGGTACGCTGACAAACAGGAACCTCATTGATGCGCATCCTCGGATGAAGCCGCCCACTGCCTCAGCCTCGATAGCCTCGGGGTTTAGCTCGATGTCCAATGAATGAATGGAGGCGTTCGAGTCGGTTTCGTCGAGTAACTTCAATAGTGGGAACCCGATCAACCCGCGCCGGAAAAGCAAGTACTTCAACGGAAGTTGCTTCCGGAACTTCTTGTAGAGTTGGCATGGCCGATTCTTCATGCATTCGACTTCGCGGATGATGAGTTCTTCCAAGCGTGGAAACGCAAAGACGAGTCGAACAAGGTTGCGAGACGTTCCCAGCTTGATTATATCAAGGACCAATTTCGTGACCATTGTAAAGCGTGTTGCGACCACGAAGAAACTGTCCTGTAGTACGCGCCAGTTACCTCCGTGGATAGACAGGCTTTCCAGCCCCTCTAATATTCCCGCAAGGTATAGGGGTATGAGATGCACCCATTCCACCGCCTTTCGTCCCTGAGTACGTGTTCCAGCAGTGACCGTGCGGACAAATTGCCCGACATCCGGCGAGTGGCGAAGGATTGCGAAGAAACGATCCAGCTGGTCTTTGTCAAACATCTTGATGTCACGATGGAGGTGGTAACGGCTTCGATACAGCCACGCGCGACACGTTAGCGCGCATGCTCGCAACATCGACCGGCGGAGCTTGTCATTCTCAATCGCCGAGTTGTCTGCTACTTTTAGCAGAGGGATCGCGTCGATGACTCGTTCGCAGACTTCCAGTGGTATCAGAGGTGTGTGGAAGGACAGTCGCGCTAAATTGGCGGAAACAAGCATCAACAACACGAGGTTCATTAAAGAAGAGCTGTACAACGCACGAGTTGTGACAACGTCCATGCTTATGATTGCAGCCGTAAATGAGTTAAAGATGATACCGCCCAGTATATAACAGAGGGAGCCTTCAGCTTGCATTGCCCGCTAGCGCTACTGCGGACGCCACTTCATACCTGTGACAGGACCTGGCAGATAGGTTACATGCGAAGCTCGACATAGCTATCTCCACAAGGAGATCCGTTGAATAGGGACACTGCCGATTGCCAGCTGGACCAAACCTAGAATGACACTGCATGAGGATGTATCATGATGGAAACATCGCATTTTCGAATCGCGGGACAGAGCATCGCACCTTAAGCACCTTAAGACGATGGCATCTCTCATGCACAGGTACTATGATGCGTGCGCATGAGCATCGAATTACGGCGGTGAACGTTCGAGCACAAGAGGCAATTCGTATTAGACGCACAGAATCGGCGCACATGGCTCAGGGACCGTCGCGACTAATCCAGAGAGTTGGACTCCCTGCGGTCGACGTGCCGGCCTCGCGTGCTCGGAAGAGCATTTATAAGAATCGTACCCCACGCACTCGAATGCCAATATCTTACTCCCTGTGTAACTGATGATCAGCCGCCTCGCTTCGAGCAGAATCGGGGACTCGGAAGAGACCATACCGATCGATGTCTAACTCCTCCAGCAGTACCCCTCGCTTATGAAGCTGAGGCAAGTGCTCCTCTAGGAATTTTGGTAAAGCCTCGAGTCCACTGAGGTAGTCGATCTCGATGCATAACGCGTTGAGCGACTTGAATCGCGAACTCGACAGTACAGCGTCGAGCAACGCCCAATCGATCTCTTCAAGGGTCGTTTTCGCGTCAATGTTAGGCGTCCAACCTCCCCAAAATTTGACGAATATATCCGATATGCACCGCGGCGGCACGGTTCGCAAGACGTGCACCAGCAGGGCGAAGTTGGAAGCTGATAGTATGCCCGAGTATTTGAATTTGCGAAGATGATGGGCATTCTCCAACGTGATATGCGGGAGAATGGCGGCATCTAGGTTGCATACAGCGATGAGATATAGATTGCATGCAGGTGGTCGGTGACATACCTGTTTTCTCGATTAAGAGGGGTATTTGCACGAATAGGAACTTGATCGATGTACATCCCCGAATGAAGCCACCTATTGCTTCGGCTTCGGTAGCCTCAGGATTCAGCTCGATGTCCAGCGAGTGAATCATAGAGTTCGAGTGGGTTTCGTCGAATAGCGTTAGCAGCGGGAACCCTGTCAACCCGCGCCGAAAAAGCAGGTACTTCAACGGAAGCTGCTTCCGAGACTTCTTGAAGAGTTGGCAACGACGATTCTTCATACATTCGACTTCGCGAATGGTGAGTTCCTCCAAGCGTGGAAACGCAAAGACGAGGCGGACCAGGTCCCGAGACGTTCCCAGCTTGATTGTCTGAAGGACCAGCTTCGTGACAGTTGTAAAGCGAGTGGCGGCCATGAAGAAACTGTCATGAAGTGCGCGCCAGTTACCGCTGTAAATAAACAGACTTTCTAGCCCTTGTAATGGTCCCGCGAGGTATAATGGTATGAGATGGACCCATTCCACCACCTTTTGTCCTTGCGGGCGTGTTCCAGTGTTGAAGGCGCGAACAAACTGCCCAGCATCCGGCGAGTGGCGAAGGATTGCGAAGAAACGATCCAGCTGGCCTTTGTCGAACATCCTGATGTCACGATGGAGGTGGTAACGGCTTCGATACAGCCACGCGCGACATGTAAGTGCGCAGGCCAGCAACACCGACCGGCGGAGCTTGTCATTCTCGATGGCAAGGTTGTCTGACACTTTGAGCGAAGTAATCGCGTCGATGACTCGTTCGCAAACTTCTAAAGGTATCAGAGGTTTGCGGGAGGTGATCAGGGCTGATTAGGGCGAGAATATCAACGACGTGACTCTGACTGTAGGAGGGGTGCGCAACGTACGAGTCGTGTCACTGCACATGCTTACAGCTTGCGGCTGTAGATGAATAGACTGGAAAATAAACAGTAAAGTGTAGCTGCCTGTGACGAAGCCAACGTGCACATTTTGCCTGTGCTGCGTTGCCCACGCTATTGAAGGCGCCGCCTCACGCTTGTTGGCGGCTGTCAACTAAGGGCCGCCTTAACGGGACTTGGCCAATAGATTCCGTATCACGTTCGACGTATGCCATCGCCGCAAGTGGGTCCGTTGAATAGGCACACTGCCGAATGGCAGCAAAACCAGCCTGGAATGACACAGCCTGAACATGAATCATGATGTAAATATCGCATTTCCAAATCGCGGGATAGAGCACCGTACCTTGCGACGATGGCATATCTCATGCACAGGGACCATGACCGTGATGCAAATGCGGTGAACGTTCAGCACAAGACGCGACTTTTCGTAGACGCCCAAAATCCGCCGCAATTGGCTCAGGGGTCGTCGCGACAACCGACGCGCTCGGGCTTGCCTTTCGCGTTCCATGACCGTATTGCCGCGGTCATTCCGGAATCATGGGATGACCGTGTTCGTACGGTACGTCGGCTTCGAATGTACCCGTTGCCGCCCTGATATGATCACAGGTTCACATACTAACCGACCCCGACGACCACAAGCTGCAGTGAAAGATGCAGTACCAGATACCATCGCACTCTGAAGAGATCCTTGTATCGTTCCCGCACAAGCATGTGCTGCTGCTCACGTTCAATCGCCCCAAGCGCTTGAACGCGATGACACCGACTATGTCCACTGACCTGGACACCCTCCTAAATTGGTTTGACAACGAGCCTAGCTTATGGTCGGTTGCTCGTACTCCTATTGGATATGGAAGGTTTCTTTGAGCTAAAAACGCGCACAGGGTTGTCATTATCACCGGAATAGGTCGCGCGTTTTGTGCTGGCGCAGATCTCATTGCGTGAGCGTCCTCCATTGTGAGATTTTGTATAGTGCTGACAGAACGTCCAATCAAGGTGGAACCAGCGGGCGCACTCCGCAAAAACCCCTGACAGTGAGCTAGAGGACATCAAAGCTGCGGTCAACGGCTTCGGATCTATCTCGAGGCGGTCCTTTTCGTCTAAGCCAATGATCGCGGCAGTCAACGGGGGCGCGTATGGTGGAGGCACGGAGATGCTGCTGAACTGTGACATCGTCGTTGCAAGCGATGAAGCGACCATTGCACTTCCCGAGGTCAAACGTGGTGTTGTTGCTGTCATGGGAGGTCGGTTCATCACTGAGCGCGTATAAGATATTTGGTTTGATATTCTGACGCGTACCCTGCAGTTATACCCCGGATTGCCAGAGTCGCCGGACACCAGGTAAGACACCCCTTTCCGCCTGGCGTCACGCCATAGCTAATTCTGCGTTCCGCGGTTAGTTAGCGTCAGAAATGCTCCTGACTGGCCGCAATGTTACAGCACATGAAGCAGCCACGCGGTTTGGGTTGTACGTCGTACCTGACGTGTATTTCTAGATCTGACGTACATTGACAGCGTGAACGAAGTCGTACCCAAGGACAAAGTGCTCTCCGCAGCGGTGGAATGGGCCAAGAAGATCATTGAAAACTCGCCTGACTCCGTCCAGGCGACTAAACGCGCCCTCCTGCTGGCGAATCAGATAGATGACGTCGAACAAGTGGTCATCAAGCACGTCGAGACCAAAGAGATGAAGCGGCTGTACCACTCGGACAATATGAAAGTGGGTACTTACTTCAATTGTGATGCGATGACACAGCTCACCTCGGCCCACTGCAGATCGGTCTCAAAGCATTCTCAGAGGTGGGTCATGACGCATTGATGTCCGAGACATTCACTCACTACCTCCGCTTACAGAAACGCAAACCAGCATGGAAGAACCCCGCAAAGCTGTGAAGTCCGACTGTGGGATGACGTCGGCTACCCATGACGAACTTCGTGCAAGAATACTTGAAGCAGGGCTCGGCGTGTCCCGCGCAGTACTGGTCGGACGAGAAGCAACTATGGGTATATTAGCTGAATACAATATTCCCATATGCTACCAAGAAGAACAAGAACCGAATACTAATAATTTGTCGTAAGTTGTACCAATGAACCGGCAATGGAACATGAACATCGCGGGCGGGAATATAAGTACAGCGTCCATATATTGACCCGTAAAGGTTATAGACCCACGAGACGAAGGAGGAGATATAGCGTGGAGCCGATGAAGCGGACGGCGGACAAGCCAGCCATGGCGATGAAAAGGAATGAAAGATATGGATTAAAGCTAGCGTCCTCGGTTACCTCGACGTGGTTTTTCACCCAGTCTGTAAATGCAGTCGAAGTGAAGATAAGGATCATGGCCCTAACGGTGGAATCCGTGTCAGCAAGTTCCTAAACGTACGACCACCTGCTTACATATTAGTGCCGATCCAGGCAAGCACGACATTGGTTCTGCTGTTGCGGTCGTGATCGGCCTGCTTTGTCTCGGCATCACGATGCTCCACTTCTGGTGGCGGTTTCCGTGAGAGTGCCTGCCGTGACGCATTCCAGATCTGGTCCGCATCTTCACGGGCGGTGGGGAGATCAACTTCCATGACCTCCTTACCACTGGAGTCCTTGACCTTCTTCGCGCCACCAAGGTCTTTGGCGGAGCCATTGTCTCCTTTTGTACCCCTGCAGAAGATGTTAGGTTATATATCACGCGACATGCAGATGACACGAACCATGAGACATCGTGCAAATTGCACATGGCATACATCACTGGTAGAAGAAACGTCAGATTGAATCAGTATTTTGTAGAACCGGTGCGCACTCAAGATATTGATATCTGAGAGGCAGAGTTTATCAGTAAGCCTTGTCGTGTGAAGTAATAATGGAAACTCACAGCTGGGTTGGTAGAATAGGTATTGGATGAATGACGTGAACATGTGCCACGGCTCGAGGTGCATGATAGAGCCGACGAGGTAAAGACCGTAGGTGGCGGCCAAAGAGATGACGATGTCACGGAAAGTCGTGTTCGTCTGCACAAGACTGATTACATGGATTGAGTAGATGCGCGGCGAGAGTACGCGATTGTATCACTCACTGTCCGAAATCTTTCCAACCTGCAGCGGTGTGCGGGACGGCAAGATATACTGTGTAGCCCGCACAGTAGAGAGTGATGCAGGCACACAATCCAAACAAGACGATGCAGACGGTGTATATCCATTTAGATCCCTGCGAATATGGTGAGTCTCCGTGCCTCAGCCGTCTAGCAGGGGACGTACCTGAGGTCGGTTTCCAAGAGAACACACCGTGACGATGAAGATGAGACCGATGTAGAGCTAGACAGAACCGTCAACGAAATTCGATCCAGTAAAACACTCAACCACACCTTCAGGAAGACTTCAAAGACGTATTGACCGGCGCCACGGCTCAAGAAGTTGAACGCATCTGTGTCGGGCGTGGCGGTGGCGGATGAGACTAACTGCGCCACGCTTAGATAGGTATATTTTGACGAGAGGAAGTCACGTACGAAGAAGAAAGCCAGGTAGAAGTTTGCCAGAGATGTCCACGTGAAGAGCAGCTGAAGCGCGTTGTAGATGAACTCGAACTACAGAACTCTAAACATCAGCGCTGCAGTACGGACTGCAAGGTTCGAGCTTACCTGAAGGACCAACATGCGGAACGGGTTCTGTCCGGAAGTCCAAATACGCCAGAAGAACGCGGTAGCGTGGACTGAGGCAAACAGAGAACCGTTGAGCCAGCGACGACGTTGCGAGATGAACTCGGGGATCTAATAACATATAAGTACGTGTTCTGACAGGTGACAACGAGATGTCTTACAGTGGTGGGTACGTCGGTCGCCGCTTTGGCGCTCTTGACGTATTTCAGACTGTTCAAACTGGTCAATCACGATAGAGTGCGCAAAAACCGGTTCGACACGTACACCCAAGCCTCGCGCTTCTTCGTCACGATCTCGAAACAGAGGATACGATCCTCCGCGAGATACATGTTACGCTCTGATCATAAAATCAGATTATACAGAAGTATGGGGACACGATCGACGCACCAAACAGTCCAGCACCGGTTGCACCGCCGCCGTGCATCTCCTCGCCTCTAAAGTACGACGCAAGCGGACCTCTGCCGTCCGGTCCATTCTGCAGTGCCTTGTACCGGTAGGCACTGAAGGCACCCGGAAGCACGCTGATGTACCCGAAAACGCTCTGTGAAGCAGTTGTCAGCTATTCGATTCCGCCTCTCGTGTGCAGCTCCTTACCTCGAGCGGCTTGTCAAGGATGTTGGACATCTTGTACTATGTGATGGACGGAAGGATGAGAGAAGAGAGGCGTCACAGGGCGCAGAAGTCGTACCTCGAAGTTCTGGGAAGCCGCTAGTGGACTGGTCAACAGGAGAGAGCACGCCTTGCCTGTGTCGACGCAAATTCTGGCTTAAAAGTTAGATACCCAGCCTACCAGTGATGCACGAGTCGCTCACTCTCCGCATGCGCCGCCAACGTTGGAATGCTTGTCGAAACCTGGATAATTCAAGAAATCAGAAAAATCTCGCATACATCGATTGTGTCTCACATTTCCAGAGCTCGTAGATCGAGGTGCCTGTAGGCTTCGTTCCGACATCGAGGAGGACACAGACTGGGCAAGTGTTAGCTCAGAAATACAGAATTGCGAACCAGACGTACCATTGGGTTTGATCAGAGGTCCGAACGCGTTGAAAAACCATCTGTGGCTGTTGAGCTTCTTCTTGTTCTGTTCCTTCAAGCAGAAGATGATCTGAACTGGGCAGGCGCCTTGTGAAACCTCGCCTGTGTCCGTGACAACGACATGTGAGGTATACCTGAAAGGAATCGCGGTCAGTGAATGCCGACGGTAAAGATACGGCAGTCGGCATACTCGAAGATATGCGCAGTAACGTCCTTTCCGGCGATTGAGTCCTTCATGACGCCTTCTTGGAAACAGCCCATCTAAATGACGTTTGGACCAATTCTCCGGGGGATGAAATGTAATGTCTTACAAGGGTCAACACCTGTAGAGTGCGCTTGTTGATCTTGTTGCGACCGTCGGACACGACGCAGACGACGACCTTCTGCCAGCCATTAGCACCCCACATCTTGGACTTCGATCGGCCACACAGATGGGCAATGTTCTTGATCACGCTATTGGGGACGATCAGAACGCGTTAAGACGGGATATGCGGAAAACGTACGCGTTCATAGTGCGGCAGAAGAGCACCTCGTCCTCGTTATACATGGTCATCACGACGAACAGCTCGGTGTGTCGTCCGTAGAGGAAGGGACGGAGAGAGTATTTGGAGCGCATGAACTGATCCGGGTCGCAGGTGGCCGCCGTGTATCGCAACTTCGTCATCTCCTCGCGGTCGCTCATCGAACTGGGGATAATATGAGTGGGCACTTTCAGGTCGAGCACCAAGTTGCCCTCCTGCAGCTCGACCTGGACCTTTGACCGACGCTTCAGCATTTTCTCCCGGGCCTGAGAGTAACCAGTACTCTGCTGCTGCGATAGCTGTGGCCGCATTGGAGGGTAGTTCTGCTGAGTGTGCTGCTGGTAAGGCATGGTCGGCACCGGCCCATTGACTTGGGACATGTCATACTGCGAAGCATTGAGGTGGGCCTGAGAATCGTTGAACGTGCTCTGGTATGACTTGCTAGATTTGCCGTCCCAATTATCGTATTCCTGTTGATAGTAACCTTGAGGTTGCGCGTTGTAGTTCTGGGCAGTCGGCGGATAGGTCCCGCCAGGGGACCCATACTGTTGAGTAGGAGGCAGGTCAGGTGCAAGACTTGCGTCGTGATAGGGCTGCGGCTGGGGATTGCGGTAGGGATCGTTATTGTGGTATGCCATGTTGAAACGAAGGTCGGTAGTGGCGCGGTAGTTGGTCTTGCGAGGCTAGCTTCGGGCAAGGAAAAGAATGGACGGCCAGCAACAAGAGTGAACCTGTTAGCTGCCTGTAAGAGAGAGGGAGGGGAACAGAGAGGGTATCTGAAGCGTTCAAGTCGTCGTTGCTGAGAGACAAGGGACTTTCGACCGCATCTCCGCTGAAAATCACACCTTCTTTTGGTAACCGTCGTGAAACACACGGGCGCTCATCGCCTTGCCCCCATCCTATCTCAGAAAGACGTGGGCCTCTCCTCGTTCTCACAACACATGGTCCCGGTGTCTCAAGCTGCGCAATCAATGATTTCGATACGAAGTCATACAGGGAATGCGCGGATGCGTTCTCAAGCATGCGTGTTCGCTGTGAACAATGCCACACGGAAAACAATGCCCTTCCCGGATGGAAGTTGGCCACAGGGAGACCGATAGTATCTGATTCCCGGTGCATGACCACCGTGCATGGGGACCAAGCCAAGAACACCCAGCGGGACACGAGCGGTCGTCGGAGCGGGCTCGCGTTCAAGTTGAACCAAGCGCACGACCAAGCATGATGCGGTCGTATCCCAGGAGACGTCCCTGGTCCAAGCACTTTGCAGACGCAGATCGCTCGAGCAGGGCACAATCCAGAGAGATCGCGAGGTACCGAGCATCGACATTGCTAGCGTGACAGCGGATCCTCTGCTATGAGAACGAACGTGAGGAATATCGGCTTGATATGATATACACGGCGCACAACGTTGGCAATACGGGGCGCCTATAGATGTGCGGGAGATGGGATATCGGTGGAAGCTCGGTGTGTGGACCTATCCCATCGCTGCCGCGCTGCCACGAGGTCGAGATTCTTCCAGAGAACGGCAGCTCGGGCGTGTCGCCAGGAGATGATCGTCTACAGAGCTTCGCAGTCAGCTGTGCGAAGGGTAGTACCCCGCGAGAGACGCGAAGTAGGAGCTGACCGACGCTGGACCGGGGGTGCACATGGCCGAATCGAGAGTATCACCCTCGAGGCCCTGGTGTATTCTCGTGCGTTCGGAGGCAACTCTGACAAGGGGACCTAGAACACGGCCAGCACGGGATGTGGCGAGATTGGCTGAAGGTGTCTGCGGCCACTCAGCGTGTATACTTGTCTAGACGGACGCGGAGCGATGAGAAAAACCGGCGGAATGTGGGGAAGAAAAAAAAGGACAAGGAACAGCGAGACAGCGCGTTGATTCTGATTGTAACAGATTTGTAAACAACGCTAGCTTCCTTGGCTTACCAGATAAATAGGAGTTGTTACTCTCGTTTCAACTCCGCACCCCCTCACTTATATTCCCACGCTTTCGGACCTAACAACTTCCTTGCCAGCCCACTTGTCGTTGACCGTTGTCTGTCGTCCGTCTCCTTCTCTTCCCCTACCACCACTCCCTCCCCTCAACAATCCCTACTCACTTCACCAGGTCTTCTCACCAGGCCTTTCTACTGCATTTGTCTCTTCAGTTTTCAGGTGAGCCATCGTCCCCCACAACCCGTCTCGCCAGAGTTGGATCAGATCGCGCGTTGCCTCGAGGTAACCACACCGACGTTGCGGGATTCAACTCGGAGGACTCTACGCGATCCCTAGAGGTCTTGCGGGTCCTCATACGCTGTCCCCGCGGAAGTATGCAGCGCGGCACGGGGCCCTCTACTGCGGGGAGGCTGTGTCTTTTTCGCACCCGAGTGCTCCTTATGTTAGCCAGCAGGCACACGCACCCCCTCCTCGTTTTCTCAGCATATAGCTACCGTCTCACGACCATTTTACTGACTGCATTCGTGTCCCCCCAGACGCATCTTATCCCCTAATTCAACAATGGCCGATCCCTCTTCTCACAAGCTAGACTTGCGCGTCGGTGGCAAGTACAGGTTGGGCAAGAAGATTGGTTCAGGGTCGTTCGGTGAGTTCCCTTCCTAGGAAAATGTTTCCCTCAAGCTGAGCGTCGGGTACAGGTGATATCTACCTCGGCATCAACATCATCTCTGGCGAGGAGGTCGCGATCAAACTCGAGTCTGTCAAGGCGAAGCACCCCCAGCTCGAGTACGAATCCAAGGTCTACAAGACCCTCGCTGGAGGAGTCGGTGTACCGTTCGTTCGCTGGTTCGGAACAGAGTGCGATTATAATGCGATGGTCATCGATCTGCTCGGGCCGTCTCTCGAAGATCTGTTCAACTTCTGCAACCGCAAGTTTTCGCTCAAGACCGTTCTCCTTCTGGCGGATCAGTTGGTAAGCTGCGCTCGGCCACGTAGCCATCGTCAACATTTTTTTAAAACAGCCTTCTCTACGTCACAGATCTCCCGAATCGAGTACATCCACTCGCGCAACTTCATCCACCGTGACATCAAGCCTGATAACTTCCTGATGGGTATTGGGAAGCGCGGCAACCAGGTCAATGTCATCGACTTTGGTCTCGCCAAGAAGTACCGAGACCCGAAGACCCATCTTCACATTCCCTACAGAGAGAACAAGAACCTCACAGGTACCGCTCGTTACACCTCCATCAACACCCATCTGGGTGTTGAGCAGGCTCGTCGTGATGATCTCGAGTCTCTCGCCTACGTCCTCATGTACTTCCTCCGCGGTTCTCTCCCGTGGCAGGGTCTCAAGGCCGCCACCAAGAAGCAGAAATACGACCGCATCATGGAGAAGAAGATGACTACTCCCACCGATCTTCTTTGCCGCGGCTTCCCCAACGAATTTGGCATCTTCCTCAACTACACACGAGCCCTTCGTTTCGACGACAAGCCCGACTACTCGTACCTGCGCAAGCTCTTCCGTGACCTCTTCGTCCGTGAGGGCTACCAGTACGACTACGTCTTCGACTGGAGTGTCCAGAGGACTCAGCCCGAGGAAGGTGGTCAGAGCTCGAGCTCCAAGGCCGCCGGCAGACGCAAGGTCGTTCAGGAGGACGATGAGCCCCGCGTCAGCGATAGGATGTTAGTGGATCGTTTCTGAAAACCTATGTGCGTGTTAACTGACTCCGCTCTCAGGCTGCGTTCCCACACCCGTCAGCAGCAGGCCGCTGGTGTCATGCCTGGTGCTGTTGGTCAGCAGCGCAGGGGCCGTGATGGCGACATGTGGTAAACGACTTCTCATCGACGAGGAGTTCTGTTTTAGCCCGTCAGGAGTACGTCCGAGCAGGAGGGGGGTGGGGGGCAGGTGCTAAGAGTCGCTCGGATTGGTTTGATTTCAACGCAGGAGGACACCGGTGGTCGGTATCTCATTCATCCGAGGAGCAAAGCGAGCAACCGACGTAGCGAGGAGGATGAAGAAGAACCTTGTGATAGCAGGTCCGGGGCGATGGATGCTCGGTGGCGTTTGGCATCCCCTGCAAGTACATATGTTCTCTGGTCCCGCAATCTCAACATCGCTACGCGGTCCTCGCGGTACAAGCTCCGTGATGGCTACAGGTGGAAATCCTCTGCGGGCAGTGTCGCTTCCTTTCTCCCAAATACGGACGCTTTTTCTTTTCAAGCTCGCTACATCTCGTGGTTCGCCTGTCGAGCCTCGAGTGTGGTGGACTGCCTCTTTCCCTACATCGCCATAAACATGTCCCCTTGCGCCGTATCTAACCGTCATGCACGGTCTATTTACCATCACCTCCTTCATTTCCACGTCTTGTGCCGCTTTCTCCATCTTCACTCTACCAACCCTACGCACACTCCTTTCCCTATTTCTCTCCCCTTACCCCTCGCCATCACGGTCGTGTCAAGACGTAGTTTGTTTGCCTCCTGTCAGCCACCTCTAAGCCCCAGTGCCACGAGGGTGCGCGGACGGGAGAGGGCTCCAAGACAGGTGTGTTTGAGAGCACGAAGAGAGGAGGACTAAACACGCGCAATATCCCGAAGAAGATTACATTACGACAGTTACGACCTCCCCATGGTACCCGCCACTCTCCATTCCCTACCTGCACATTGTGCTGTCGCGGACATTACGCCACGGCGGTCGCTGTACTCGTCGCATCTGTTACGGCTGTTGTGGAAAGATCAAGTATTACTGCAGCCCTCGATATGCTGTCTGTGTAGTAGTGCATCCAGGTTAAATAATGTTATCTTGTCTGTACAAATTTCGCGTGAAGAGTGCAAGAAAATGCTCGGTCGACCTAGACGAGCTCGAGTGGTTCGACGATGGCATGGCGGCGGTGCCCGCGGCGGTGAAGTTGAGAGGCCGTGGGAAATGTTTTCCCAGTTTGAGAGCGAGGTGTTTACGATGGACCACGTCGCGCGTCAGAGCCATCGACCTGCCAACTCTCTCGAAACCATGTCTCTCGCCACCAAAAAGGACGAGGAGAATGGCCTCAGCACGTATTACAACAACAAGACCACCATAATACAGGAGGCCCGCGTCTTCAATGACTCCCCAATCAGTCCGCGGAAGTGCAGAGCACTCCTTACACGGATCGTCTACCTCCTCTATGTCGGCGAGACATTCACCACCCAAGAGGCCACTACTCTGTTCTTTGGAACGACGAAGCTCTTCCAACACAAGGATGTGAGTTATTCTCTCGTTTGAATCGAATTTTGCTGAATTGTTTGGGGCTGCCAGAGTGCGCTGCGGCAGATGGTATACCTAGCGATCAAGGAGCTCGCTACAACGGCCGAGGATGTTATCATGGTCACAAGCAGTATCATGAAGGATATGCAGCCCAACTCGGAAGTCATCTACCGGCCAAACGCAATTCGCGCGTTATGTCGGATTATTGATGTGCGTCCTTTTCGTTTCGTCGGTCGGGCACTTCGAACTCATTCGTCCGTGCGCAGCCATCCATGGCCCAGGGCGTGGAACGCTTCTTCAAAGCCGCCATCGTAGACAAAAACTCGTCGATCTCGTCCGCCGCGCTCGTGTCTGCGTACCATCTCTTCCCTTCTGCGAAGGACGTCGTCAAGCGGTGGGTGAACGAAGCGCAAGAGGCCGTGAACGCCAAGTCGTCGGGCTCGCTCTTTGGCACCGGCGGTGGCGGAGGAAGCTCATACCTCGGCGGGTGGGGCAGCTCGGGCTCAAGCGCGCCGTCTGGCTACCAGGTCATTCCGTCCACCAGCTACATCACACAGTACCACGCGCTCGGCCTGCTCTACCTCATCCGTAACCAGGACCGGATGGCCGTGACGAAGATGATCCAGCAGTTGGGCGGCGGAAAGACCGGCTCGGGCACCGTTCTCAAGAACCCTATGGCGTTGTGTATGCTCATTCGGTACGCTTCGAAGGTGATGGAGGAGGATCCCAAGTGAGTTCACTAACTCCTCCTCCGCGTGCTATGGCTAAGAAGTGTCAGCGTGCAACGGCAAATGCTTGACCTGATTGAGGGTTGGTTGCGTCACAAGAGCGACATGGTGAATCTCGAGGCGGCACGTGTCATTTGCGAGATGAGGAACGTTACTGCGGCTCAGCTCACGAAACCTATTGCTGGTGAGTATACTCCCCTTAATTTGCGGTGACAGTGCGACTGAGACGCGTTATTTAGTCCTTCAATTGTTCCTGTCGTCGCCAAAATCTTCCCTGCGTTTTGCAGCCACCCGTACTCTCGCATCATTGGCGCTCACACATCCGACCAGCGTTGCTACCTGCAATGTTGACCTCGAAAATCTTATCTCTGACGGAAATCGCAGTGTCGCTACATACGCTATCACGACCTTGCTCAAGGTAAGTATTAAATCCTCATGTAATGGCGCACTGACTGATTGATCGTGCTTTAGACCGGCAATGAGGCCTCCGTCGATCGTCTCATGAAGCAGATCACGGGCTTCATGAGCGAGATCAGCGACGAGTTCAAGGTGATCATCGTCGACGCGATCCGCTCTCTGTGCCTCAAGTTCCCAGCGAAGCACGCGGCCATGCTCTCGTTCCTATCGGGTGTGCTGCGCGACGAGGGCGGGTACGACTTCAAGCGCGCCGTGGTCGAGGCAATTTTCGATATGATCAAGTTTATCGGCGACTGCAAGGAGCAGGCTCTCTCGCACCTCTGCGAGTTTATTGAGGACTGCGAGTTCACGAAGCTCTCTGTGCGCATCTTGCATCTGCTCGGCCTAGAGGGACCGAAGGCGCCCCAACCGACGAAGTATATCCGCTACATCTACAACCGCGTTGTCCTGGAGAATGCTACCGTGCGCGCAGCCGCCGTCGCCAGTCTCGCCAAGTTTGGCATCAACGGCGCGGACGCGAAACTGAACAGTAGCGTCAAGGTCCTGCTCAACAGGTGTGTTCCAGTCCCGTTTATCGAAAACCTTAAAGCTGAGTTCCGGGCTAAAGGTGTCTCGACGACGTCGATGATGAAGTGCGTGATCGGGCTGCCATGTACTTGAAGGTATATGAGGAGCCGCCTCTGGCCCACGCGTATCTCAAAGAAGGTAAGCAGGGCGTTGTGCTAGCGGAAAAATGACTAACAAGCTCGACAGAGTCGATCTTCTCTCTATCGGCATTGGAGTCAAAGTTGGTGTCATACATTAGTGATCCAGAGGCGACCGCGCAGCCGTTCGATGCTTCGTCGATACCAAAGGTCAGCCGGGAACAACTTGCGAAGGAAGCAGCCCGTGAGTCCCCTTGCGTCTCAGTTGCGCACCCCTGTCTGATTGTTGGCTAGGCCCAAGCAGTCTCGAGACTATCGGCGCGCCCAGCACGTCCAAGGCGGCTACTCCACCACCACCTTCCGCTGCAGAGACCCAGTCGCAGTATGCACAGCAGCTCTCGGAGGTGCCCGAGTTTGCGGACTACGGCGCCGTGCTCAGTAGCAGCACGAAACCTGCGCAACTCACAGAGCGCGAAACAGAGTACCAGGTGTCGTGCGTCAAGCATATCTTCAAGAAGCACATTGTGTTCCAGGTATGTTGATTACCGCCTCGTAGTGTGCGCTTGGGCTGACGTGTCGCAGTTCAATGTGTCGAATACCATTCCAGATACAGTGCTTGAGCAGGTGGCCGTCATTATGCAGCCGGCGTCGGAGTCTGGTTTGACGGAGGACTTCATCATGCCGATTCCCAGCCTCTCGTCCGCCACTTCCCCTGGAACTTTGTACGCGTCGTTCTCGCGCGACGTGCCCGAAGAGTACCAGATCGCGTCGTTCCAGTGCTTGCTCAAGTTCGTGAGCAAAGAGCTGGACCCGTCGACGGGCGCGCCAGAGGAGGAGGGCTACGAGGACGAGTACCAGCTCGAGGACACGGAGCTCTCTGCGGCCGACTTCCTGGTCCCGAACTATGTAACCTTTGCATCCGAGTGGGATCGGATGCGCGGCGGCGTTAACGTCACGGAGACATTTTCCCTGCCTGCAATGGAGTCCCTCAAAGGTATGTGCAGCTTCCATGACGTGCCGTGCCCAAGCGCTGACCTCTTTTCTAGCTGCGTGCGACTCCATTGTGGAAATTCTCAACATGCAGCCCCTCGGTGGGAGCGAAGAGCCGCAATCGACGACGCTGCACACGCTGCAGCTGTCCGGGCTGGTGGCTGGCGGCGGCGGCAAGGTGCTCGTGCGCTGCCGCATGACCTACTCGAAGGCTGCGGGCGTAACACTAGAGCTGGCGGTACGCGCGGAGAAGCAGGAGGCGGCGAACCTGATTGTCGCTGCGATTGTGTAAGGCGCGTCGGACATGGTGGTGGCGGGGCCGAAGCCTTTGCGGCGGGTGGGTTTCCGTGTTATAGCCGTGATTTACTGTAATTATTATTCTGTCTCTGGAACGCGAGTACATGCCTGCACATTCGCCTACATATAGATGGGTGCGAGGGACAGCGGCTCCCCGTGTGCGAGGGGTGAATTTGACGAATTTGTAGAGGGAATGGACGCGGAGGCAGCCAATGGAGGCTCGGGACTGCCGGTTACATCAGCAGCCGGGGGCAGACCATCGCCTCTGCTAGTACCATCGCATGAGGTCCCCCAACGAAATACATTATGGTCTCGTACCACTCGCAAACAACATAGTACACACCGCTAGTGCGCAAACCGCTGCCCGCAATCGTCCCTTTACTCCTCCCCACCACCTCAAATAATATCCTGACACTGGTCCCGACACTAGATCCGGTCGGCTATACCGTCGCACGCTTTCTCTTGCCCGACGTGCATGCTGCACACCGCTACACGTCCTCAAGCCGCGCCCGTCAGTCAAGCACAGTCTCTCAGCCCGCGACTACGCCTGCCAGGCCTTTGTCCACCGCCTTGACTGTTTCCGCGCCGTCTGCCTTTACCCCGCACCACCATGGCTGGCCCCGGCCCCTCCCTGCCTACCGCTAAGACAATCCAGGTCGATACGCGGGGTGCGTTGATTTTAGACGAGGAATCGCCAGAGGTGCGTGTTCAGCTTCACCTGCGCTGCTACCAGGCAGGGGCGCGTGCCTGTTTCACGCTGACCGCCCGCCCGCACCCCAGACACGCGATAGCAGAGGCATCTATCTGCCCAATTACGTCGAGCCTGTCTCGCATATTGCTGTCGATGTGAGTCCGTATCTTGTTCCAGTCGCGTGTGTCCAAAAACGACGTTATGGAGTGCGTTGAACGTCGTCAGACCACCGCCAGGAGCCGTGTATGGCCTTTTCGCACTGGCGGAGGATGTCAGCCGCGTCTGTGGGCCTCACCATGTCAATGTCCGGATGATTGGCTGGGGCGCGGCGACGGGAGATCATACGCAGCACCTTTAGTGTGCATAGACAACAAAGCGCCATGATGCTGGAACCCCAGTCAAGAGCGAATGTGGTTAGCATCCTGGTACCCCAAGATTGTACCTCACTGCGAACACTCGCGCAGTATCCCGCGCAGCGCGCCCGGACGCCTGAAGGGTGTCGCGTAGACCTTACTTGCTTCAAGCGCGTCCGCGCGAAGTATAGGTTTCATCAGCATTATGTTGCATTCTGCAAATAGTTGGCATTTTACTGACCCCTTCACTTCACACGTACAGATTGGCGGCTCTCTGGCTAAAGTTGTATATTTCACGCGGTCCCCGGAACCGCCATCCTCACCGTCAATCGCTGCTACCAGGGGCTCGAGTACAGTCAGTGACATTTCCACCCCGAACGGCGCATCAACACCTTTCTCCTCGTCTCCACCCCGAGAACTGTCCGGTTCACCACCATTAAATCCGCGCGTCAACGGCGCACTCACCCCTGCGGTCCTCGAGACCGCGAACCATGGCGGACCTGTCATTAGCGGCCTGCCCTCGCTGGATCATACCGCGCTACGCGACTCGCTCCTACGGCGCGTATCCGTACAACATTTCCCAGGCGGAAGCCTCAACTTTGAGCGGTTCGAGACAGAGCACATCGACGACTGCCTCGACTTCATCAAGTCGCTTATCGAGCGGAGCGCGCAGTCGAACGGCGTGTCGATCGCGGAGATGCGCAAGAGCGTGAAGATCATGACGACGGGCGGCGGCGCCGTGCGGCTTTACGACCTGTTCGAGCGCGAGCTGCAGGTCGAGGTGCGCCGCGAAGACGAGATGGAGTGCCTGATCGAGGGCCTCAAGTTCTTCACGCTCATCCCCGACGAGGTGTACTACTTCTCGGACGAGCTCATCCACTCCGTCTCGCACCCGAACGCGAGCGTGTGCACTGTGAAGACCCCGGTACTGCAGAACGGCAAGGACGGCGAGTACGAGCGGCCTAGCCCAGACCCGCCCAAGTACGCGGTCACGTTCGAGTCGAATCCCACCCCGCAGCTTCCGTGCCTGCTGGTGAACATCGGCTCGGGCGTGTCGGTGATCAAGGTGGACGAAGACGGGTCGTTCGAGCGTGTCAGCGGTACGAGTCTTGGCGGAGGCACGCTATGGGGCCTGCTGAGCCTCCTGACGCCGGCCACAACATTTGATGGTGCGCTTGGTCTGAATCTCCGGACGTGTTACATGCTATGTTCTGACACTTTTTACAGAGATGCTGGCTCTGTCGGAAAAGGGCGACAATTCGACGGTGGACATGCTCGTGGGCGACATCTACGGGCAGGACTACAAGTTCGGATTGAAATCGACGATGATCGCCAGTTCGTTCGGAAAAGTCTTTTCCAAGAAGGGCGGCCGGAAGGGGACGTTCTCTGCAGAAGACATCAGCAAGAGCCTGTTGTACGCCGTATCAAACAACATTGGCCAGATTGCGTGCGTACCGCCTTCCAGATGCTGTGGAATGTTGCCATCTGATTCTGGATATTTGGATTGCTGGATATCGTGATGTCTATCCGCTGGCGTCATGAACGGTGTAACAGGTATATGAACGCTGAGAAATACCACCTGGACCGGATATACTTTGGCGGGTGCTTTATTCGGGGTGCGTCATCTGTTGAGCTCCACGGGAGGCACGAGCTGATGCGCGTGTTTTGCAGGGCACGCCGCGACGATCAGCACGCTGTCATATGCTATCAGGTTCTGGAGTAAGGGGACGAAGCGGGCGCTTTTCCTCCGACACGAGGGATTCCTGTGAGTGGTTTTCCCGGGCTCGGCGAGGATGGAGGTTGCTAACGAGGACGACAGGGGTGCGATTGGAGCCTGGATCAGAAACTTTGGAGAGGATTCAGAGGAGGTGCGATAGCGTGTGGGACCGCGCCGGATCGCCCTCATGCACAGCACATGTTTTTATATTTATATCGACATCTTTCGACATCTTACGAGGACTTGTACTACAGTAATAGCATCACGACGCGGGTCGGTGAAAGGCAGGGCACTGTGGCTCGACTCGTAATTTGGCATACGATGGATCGGAGAGGGTGGAAAGATGCCGGTGGTGGATAGCCTGGATTGCGGAAATAAGGACCACGTCATATGCCGGAAAGCCAGGTTGGCTAGGAGGATAGTCCGCGCGGTGCCGTGTATACCAAACGATGCTAGAGCATACTCGCGTTTGCTAGTGTCCCGTGTTATGTTTCCAGTCCTTTTGTATGTTTTTCTTGGACAGCCTTGGCCGTTGCGATCTAAGACCGGCAAGGGTCCGATTGGCAAACGCAATAGAGAGACAGACGCCCATAATCATAAGCAACCTTGTATGACTGTATAGCCTAAAAAGGCAGGTCTGATATGGAGATTCCCACGTGGCTAATTGGCTGGTCAACTTTTTCTTTCATCGCTGTGTTCTGACACCCAGGCTAAAGCGCACAGGCACGAGCACATCAACCGTTCATCACCCGGCATGAGATGCGGAATCCGGGAGAGTGCGTAGACGTGTCGAGTGCAGGGTACGTGGAGGATATAGACACTGTAGACACTGTCGACTCTGTAGACACTGTCGACTCTGTAGACACTGTCGACTCTGTAGACTCTAGCGACATTCCATCGCCTCTCTGCTATCGACGGGAGCTCGGTTGATTTAATGGCCGTGAATAATCGAGGGCGGCCGAAGTCGGGGATACGGAGTGTTATGATGCAAATTATCGTTGCGTGAGACACCTCGACCGATTTGGCAGCGAGAGCTTGGTTATTAGTACTCCTCATGAAATTTCGCTCGTGCCGAGTTGCTACTGTCAGCTCATTTCAACCCCCTGTTCACTCACTCCCGCTTTCCCTCTTACCACCATCTCCCCAGCCATGGCCCCCGCCTTCGCACCCTGGTCCACCTCCTCCCCCTCAACGCCTCCAACAAAAGACCACCACCTACCACGGTCCGCGTCCTCGTCCTCCCAGGACCTCAAGGACAAGCCCAAGAAACCCCGTCATCGCCATTCCGCCTTCCAGCTAGCAGCCCTCAATGAACTCTACGACAGGGACGAGCATCCCCCGCTCGAGGAGCGCACATCTCTCGCGGAGCGTCTTGGCATGTGAGTGCTGTTCCAGATTTA
The DNA here is from genome assembly GCA_001969225.1 of Ceriporiopsis andreanae CBS 279.92. NCBI lineage: Eukaryota > Fungi > Basidiomycota > Agaricomycetes > Polyporales > Meruliaceae > Ceriporiopsis > Ceriporiopsis andreanae. Next base: position 40,911 of record ALYI01003535.1, read on the forward strand.
TTGCATGCCGTCCGCGGGCGTCTGATCATTTTATCCTCATCCCTTCTGTCGTCGACGACCTGCAGGGAGGTCAAGACCGTGAACGCATGGTTCCAGAACAAACGGGCTTCCTGCAAGAAGCGACACAACAAAGGAGCCAATAATAACAATATCTCCCACAACCAGTTCGAGCTCCCTCCGATCTCGGCTCTCATTGCCTCTGTCTCAGCGTCGTCCCCGCACTACGACGATGACTCTGAGGATGACCACCCCTTCTCCGACCGCCTCCCGCCCATATCGACCTCCCAACAGCAGAGGCCCGCACGCTCGCGCTCGCTGTTCTACGCGGGCAACCCACAGCACCAGCACCTGTTCGACACCGAGATGAGCAATAATAACCCGCGCAAGAACCGTTCTCGCCCCTCGGCCGTGCAGACAGAGGAGCTCAGAAAGTTGTACGATGCGAATCCGCATCCCTCCAAAGAGGAGCGGGAAGCCCTCGGCCGTCGAATCGGAATGTACGTTGCTTAGTTTCCACGTGGCTTGAATACGACGATTGACGTGGATTGATTGCATGCTTCTTAGGCGCTATCAGAGTGTTACAAACTGGTTCCAGAATCAGCGCAGCATCGCAAAGAAACGCAGAGAGGAAGAGGACGCTCATCCTCCGACAAAGGAGCTCGAACATGCCTCGTCCTCAAGGGCGCCGTCCTACACCCCATTCCCTCCCTCTTCCAGCGCCGCACATCCCTCGCTGTCGGTCCCACCCGCCACGGGCCATCCCTCATTACCAGGCCTTCCATTCACTCATCGTGCCGTACGATCTCCAAGCGTCGCTCCCGCGGTAGACAGCCGTGCCTCCTCTCCCCGTCCTAGCCCCTACGGCGCAGCTCTCACCGAGCGTTCATCGTCTGCAAATGGACGTCCTCGCCGCAGTCGGCCCGAGCCGTATCAGCTTGAAGCGCTCAAGAAGCTCTTCCGCCGCACGGCGACACCCTCCATCGAGGAGCGCGGTGCGCTTGCAATGGAGATTAACATGGACATCGGCAAGGTCACCAACTGGTTCCGGAATCTGCGCCAAACCGCCAGGAAGCGGTCAAAGCGCGGTTCGGAGCCGGACGACGACGATGATGACATGAGTATGTCAATGTCAGCGTACAACGACCACTCGCGAGGCGTCTCTCGGGCTGTGTCTCCTGCGCAATCTTCCTCGTCAGACCGAGACGTGCGTATGGACATGGATCAAGATTACCCCGATCATGTGGCTTTGCGAGTCAAATTGGAAGAGGATGAACAGAAGCAGCGAAGCATGTATTCGCACTCGCTCGCCTCGAACTCGCGTTCGTCCGATATGGCCAGCGAGGAGGACGCCCAGGAGGCGGTCACCCCCTCCCCCGCGTCGTCGCCGTACCCCGCTCAGGTGGCGAACCCCGCCGCGCACGCACCGCAGCCGCGCCGCGATCTCTCGTTCGCGCTGGGCGCGATAACCGACATGGAGACCGTCACCTCGCCACCCACGCCGACGGGAGTTAAGGTTGAAGACGCCATGCTGCTTCTCAGCTTCCACCACCACGTCGTGCGGTAAAATTATTGTTGTGAGTCTGACGTCGCCATCTTCGCTTCCCATGCTGATAGGTCCGTGATCGGCGGGGCAGACATGGTATAATGCGTCGAGGGACTTATCTCTTCGTATAATGCATCGCATGCGTATACACGTATCGCTCGCAGTCCTGGTCGTTCAGCGGTGAACATTGTCCCTGCACCCGTTCAAATCCGCGCCTCTCCGATCGGCATGCGCTATATTTATACCAACAATACTCGCCGTTGGCCCACCTTGTTCGTCGCTTTGTTTTCATCATCTTCACAAGCTGTCCTTTGGGAGACACTGCCACCACCTTTGTTCGACGCCACCCGAACGGGACCCTTCACCTTGCTCGTACAGTATGTCACAGTAGTCCCCTCCATACCCCACCCCTCGCATCTGCATTAAGCCTATATATTTGAGCCTCTATCGTTGCAACGCTTGTATGGCCCTGTACTATTCTACTACCTCTTGTGATGTAATGCTCGCGCTGGCTGCCTGTAATAAAATGCACGCTGTATCTCGAACGTTTCCTGCGGTGGTGCATCACCTCGTGCGGCCGGCTAAGTTGGTCTGGGTCTGCGGCGGTGCAAGTAATACACAGGAACCGAGGAGTCGTATCATTGTGCAGCTTGGTGCTGCACAGCTAGAGTGCTGTGAATATAGCACGACATGCATAGCCGGTAAACAGCTGTTATCGAATAGCACGGGAGAACCATTGAGCGTGTGTGCGCGAGCGTTCCAGACAGCGATATTTGCAGGCGTCTCGCGATCGGTTTTACCTTGCACTCGTCTCCTTCCACCCACCCTATCCCAGCCAAGCTATCTGGGCACAGGAGCTTGGACATCTGAACGAATTAGTCCGAGGACGAGTCGGCTGCTATTCATACCTCTGCTGTCATGCGGGACGAAGAAGCCGTGAGGGTCCTAAATTGTCTACCTAAGCGTCCCACTGACCTATCGATGGCCGCAGCCCCAGCGCAGTGCAGACGGCGCAGAGCCCGCACAGCAGGCGCACCCGCACAAAAAGGGATCCGCGAGCATGCGCCCGGTGTCGAGAATGCTCACGCTCCCGGACGAGATCCTCGGCGCGATTTTCGAGGCCGGCGCGTACACGACGCTCACCGACGGCGGGCTGCCGTTCTCCGTGCTCGTCTCGCACGTCTGCGCGCTGTGGAGGGCCGTCGCGGCCGCCGACCCGCGCGTGTGGACGAGCATCCCCGTGCACCCCGGCCGCAACGACATGGCGCGCCGCTACCTCGAGCGCACGCAGGGGTACCCGCTCGCGGTGTGCGTGCACGCCGTGCGGCGCCGCCGCGCGGTCGAGGGCTTCGAGGCGACTATGGAACTCGTGCAGCCCACCGCGCCGCGCATCACGGAACTGTACGTCCGCGCGGACGACCCCGCGAGCATGTTCCTCTCCTTGACCAGCTTGCGCAAGTTTCCTGTCATGCGGCGGATCAAACACTTTGACCTTCGTGTCGAAGGCAGACAGAGCACGATTGGCTGGCTCCCCGCGATTTTCGAGGAGAAGATGCCGAAAGGGTTGGAGAGCATGGTCCTGGTGGGCATGTCCTTGCGGCACTGGTCACCGGTTTTCCAGGGCCTGAAGCATCTCACGCTGGCGTACCTTCCTCGCGAAATGAACGCACCATCTTTCGCCAACTTCCGCGAGATCTTGCTCATGTCGCCCAAGCTCGAATCCCTCAAGCTCGGTGCTGTGTTTCCGCAGCTCAATGAAGAGCTCTCAGACAGGGAGATCGCGCTTCCAAACCTCCACACTCTTGAGCTGGTGATGAAGCGCGACGACGCGTACGTCCCGCTGTTCTTCAGCGTAATCTCGGCTCCCGCGCTGCAAGCATTGTCCTTCGAGAGCAAATGGGCGGTCACCTGGGAAGGCTTCGAGGCGGCGATCCCTGTCATAGCCGCGAAATTCGAGGATCTGCGCATCCTCCACCTTACTATCCCCGAAACATTCGAATTCCACGGGCTCGGTGTCAACCCTGAGCTCTTCGGAGCCTTCTCCAAACTGCAGGAGTTCTCGCTCAACGTGCTCGAGGACGCGCAAGCCCAGCACTTCCTGCAATCATGGATCTCGGCGCTGGGCGGGGACGAGAGTAACGGTGGTGGTCTGGGACCGATGTACGACATCATATGGCCAGAGCTCCAATTTGTCACGGTTCGTGCACCGTTCGACGACCACGAACCCTTCGACGACACTCCTACTGTGGACGACTCGCTCGCCCTGTTGGGCACTCTCCGCTTCTCCGTCGGCTTACCGTTCGACGTATTCCAAGAATCAATATTCTTGAATCTCAAGCATGAACCTCTTGACAGTGCTTGATCCACACGGCATCCTTCTCGCGACTTGGTTTTCAACGGTCGTCCCAGCGCCTATGTTTGTTGCGATTAGATCAAGATCGACGAGATAAGATCCACATACTCGAAGATAAGATAACTGTTTGATCCCGTTTTTTCGTCATATCCCTACAAACTCTCCGTTCACGTCCCAAACTATTTATTAGATCAATTATTCGAGTCTTAAGAATCACGTCCTACTCTGTACACTACCAAGAAAACAATACAGAGCGCCCACTGTAGTACACTACGTGCGGCGCTTCCCAAGCGCTTCCAATAATGCACTGAATATCTCCAGCAACCCGCCGCATGCAGACTTCTTCGAGTAAACAGGAGACTTGTCGTGGAAAAGGTGTCATGGGCCATGTATACAACGAACACGGCAGCGAAGATCAGGCGGACTACCGAAGCCTGCGCCACACACCATCGGCTACAAAGGCGTAGGTTTGGGCTATCCGCTGCACATATATGTTCCGAAACGTAGTAAGTATCGTTCAGCGTCCACTGTGCTGTATACAATTATTTTCCAAATCTTCCATCAACTGCAAAGTCTCTCGCCCATATGCCGAGCTTTACTCGCACACGTTCGCACTGAACGCGTCCACCACCTGTCAGCATTGTGTCAAATATGACACTCGCTCTCGACTCACCTTCACAGACCGCAAGCGGAAGCATCAGCCGGCTTCACCTTGGCTTCGATATGCCCGAGGTCGACCGCATTGCCATCCGTAAGGATGTTCAGGGTGGACTCCGCGACATTGAAGCCGTCTCCAGCGAAGTCGATGGCGAGAACGTTCACACTCTTGCCCTCGTAAGAGAGCTCCCAGCAGCTGCCGCACTCCGTCGAGTTGAAGACGATGCCGGCCATACCACCGATATTGGTGGTAGGCAGCGACCCGAAGGTCGTGAAGCCCTTCGTGAGCAAGCCGTTCTTCCCGTTGGAACAGGCCACAGCCGTGAGGGGCGTGGCGGGCATGTCGTAGATCGTGTCGTAGGTGACCTTCGCCACACGTGTGGCGAGCACGGGCGCGACGAGGGCGACGGAGGTGATGAGGACTGAGGTGGTGCGCATTGTGACGGGAGGCTGTAAAGTGGGAGATAACTGCGATGGAGACTGAGCGGATGCGTAAGAGAGCTGTGAGTTCTCGAAGTTGCTGCCTTTCCATTTGCTGATATCTGTCCTTTTATACTGTCAAGCTCCTTGTTGCATAGGTATGAGTGCCTCGCCGTTCGACTGCGATCAACGCTGGGCCGTTGTCTCGCTGGCGGCCTATGTCGAACAGCCGCGTTGAAGCAGGCGGGACCGCCGTTTCATTTCCTGCATTCTTGCCTGTCTCGCATATCTTGGTCCGTCCATAGCAAGAGCCACCTTTCCTGTTTTCAACGTCACGAGCTATCCCGCATACTGAAGCTAATACGTGTTACTGATGCTGTTCACCGTGCGCAGACTTATGAGTAGGTAGCGTGTGAGGGCCGAGCACTGGTAGGCGAGCGATATACTAGATATGATACGCTGTGCTTACCCGTGACCCAGTAAATTCCCCATCAGCGTCCTTGGTAGGCTCTGCCGCCTCATTGCATTAACGTATAGATCCGTGTGGCGTCGGGTATGGAACGTTTGCTAGTGAGTGCGCTAGCTTTGTGAGCGTACCAGATAATCTCAAGGTTGTATGCACTGCGGTGTATCACGATTCTGAGTATCGGGGGCTCTGTACCGAGCGCAGAAAACGCCATCGAGTATATTTGGACCAGCCAGCGCTGGCGCGCCGTCTCGATGCCGCCATCGACAAGCGGGACTATAACTTAAATGCAAGCTTCGCTACTCAAGTTACCACCTAGACTCGAACGTCGCTTCCGAATGCTCAGACTGATGTATCCCTGCCACATCTCGATTGATTCAGGTTCTCCTGAAATAAACTCTACATCATAGACATAGTCCGTTATGCTACAGTCCGATATTCTCTCAATACAAAAAAAAAAAAAAAGAATATTGTCCGAGGCCAACTGAAAAGATTGTCGCATATTCTACTGAGCTCGGCCGTACATGTTTGCACATGAGGCGTCCACTTGCCTTATCAAGGACAAAACAAGTCAGCATTGCAAAAGATTTGTTGCAGGAATTTGACTTACCATTACATACCGCAAGCGGAGGCAGCAACTTGCTTCACTTCGGCATTAATGTGTCCGAGAGGGATGGCCTGTCCATTGGTGAGGATGTTCAGGGTAGAAGTCGCGACGTTAAAGCCCTCTCCAGCGGAGTCGATGGCAAGAACGTTCACGCTCTTGCCCTTGTAGCTGAGCTGCCAGCAGGTACCGCACTGGGGCGAGTTGAATTTGATGCCGGCCATGGCACCAATGTTCTTGGTGGGCAGCGACCCGAAGGTCGTGTAGCCCTTCGTGATCAAGCCGTTCTCCCCATTGGAGCAAGCGACAGCTGTGAGCGACGTCGCTGCCTGGTCGTAGTGCGTATCGTATCTGACAATCACGGTTTTTGGGGCGGGCGGGGTAGCGAACGCCGGAGCGGCGAGAGCGACGAATGCGACGAGGATAGAGCTAGCGAGCATTGTGGCGTGAATTTGTGAGGATGAAAGGCTGCGATCAAAGATACGAGGATGCGAGAGAAGATAGACGATGCGTAAGAGAGTAGTGGAAATTCTCGAGGTTGCTGCCTTTCCAACGTCTGGACAAGGTCCCTTTATAGTGTCAGGTTGCTGCTCAAGCATGAGTGCTCTGTCGGTCGCGATAAGCAGCCTGAAGGTCTCACAGCCATGAAGCGGGTAGAACCAGCCTTGCATTCCCAACTTGACTCTTGGCGATATCGGATATGTCTGGCCGCCGCCCTAGACACCCTGTCATTTTCTTCACCGCGGGCTTGTATGCCTCCTGAAGCCATTTCCAGTGTAGAATGTACGTCGGTATCGAGCCGATCCCGAGCACAGGCAGCGGAGGACAAGGTGGATTGTAGTCGCCGAATGCGACCTCGTGAGTGGTCACGGAATGCACATTCTTGCTGACCAGTATATTGCCGATGCACATTTTTGGAGACCTGTGCTGCCTCTTATTCGGCCTTGACCGCCACACACAGATTCACGCGGGTTAAGGGGGTGGCGTAAGTTTAACACGGACATAGTAACCACTATGTTTTATCCGGTTTGGTCGGCAACGGAGAGTACGGGGGTAGCACTGTCAGCGAATATGTCAGTCTTGCCAAGGTGCTGAACACGGCCCTCTACCAAGCTCGCCCAATAGAGCGTCCACGGTAATGATCACAAGAGTGTCAAGCGATTGCATGATATTCCTCCACGGTCCCGCCGTAGTATGAGCGCCTAAATACTCGTCAACGCATACGACCATGAGAAGCGGTACCGACATCGATCGGCTCCCTATCCCTCCAGTAAAACTCCCATGTTCTGTCTTCGCCGCCAACGCCAGTTGTGCCCTTTCCTTGTGCCCTCTCACCTTTGGTCATGCGGTGTTCATAACCCTTCCACAACGACCGATCAAACGCGAACGATCGTAGCTGGATGTAACGCGGGTTTGGGCGAGCACCGCCAACAGGTGGTGGAGGGCTCTTGGCTAACTTCGGAAGGTCCCTGTTCGGTCATATGAGGCGGTGTGGACGCCACAGAGGACACTGGTTCACTCACCAAAGCGTGTATGGGGGCACATTCCTCAAGGTGACCAAAACGGTTCCTCGACTCTGCACTGAACCTGATAGATCCTCTCCATCTTCGTCCACAGACATCTCTTTTTCATCGTCAGAGTCTGCGTCTGCCTTCCGCCTCCGCTTCTGCAGGGACGGAATGGGCCCAGTCTTTAGAAGCGGGGCCGCAGAACGGAGGAAACCAAGCAAGAGTACTTGATTTGACAATATGTTCCTATCCTGGTCGGCAATGCCCTTGCCTACGACGCCAATAGAGCTGAGAAGCTCAGGACACAAGTACTCTTGGAGGGTGCCTATCACTTACCGGCATGAGGGAAGTTCCACACTATTTTATCGAATTTTCGGTGCTTCAACGGACCACACTTTTCGAGTATGGTGGCATCTACGTTGAAGAGGACTTCGACACCCTTTTCTCGAAGGTCCCGTACGATGTCTGCTGCTTCGGGATACTTTAGAATGCAATCTTCCTCCGAATCGTAAGCTGTCGCGACGATGTTGGACGGAGGCAGATATTGTAAGGAAAGGGGGGCGTCGACAACCAAAGCACGCGCGAAAGAAAAGTTTCCTTCGCCGACGAGCAAGATGCTGTCCGTAGCCTTGAACGGGACGACCGCGGATCCGAGGTGGGTCGCCTTGCCCTTGCTTTTCGCCAGATGGACCGCTTTCTTGCCCTTCTGCTCGGCAACCTGTGCAGCTTGCTTCGCGTCCTGCTTTCTCTTCAGCCTAGATTGCTGGGATGAGAGGGCGGACTTGAGCGATCCTTTTTTGCCCATGATGTTTCGAGGAAGGAGAGGTCAGATCATCGGGAAGCTAGAATCACCTCAAAATGGAATGCAGATCAATTATTGTGTCGGAAAAGTCATTTGGGCGCTTCAATGCATTGCGATGCATTGAGGCGCCGAAATGTTGGCGCCGGATTGCAATGCTCGTCAAGAAGGTACAAAA
>ALYI01003536.1:0-29832 GCA_001969225.1 Ceriporiopsis andreanae CBS 279.92
GGATCATAAACTGACTGGATGAGTGGGAGCGGGAGCGGGACTAGGAGTGGGGTCGGCGACCGGGACCGGGGGCGGCGAGCGGCGAGCGACATTGCGAGCGATGAACTGGAGTTAGTCCATCATGCCTTCCTCAGCGTTGAAGCGCGTCACCATTGCGTGGGTCCGCGTTCATTGTCCCGCACTGCGTCCGCGTCAGTCTGCGCAAATCAGCCGATTCTAGGGGGGACGTGTTACTCTCGGTACAAAAAAGACGCAACTTATTAACACTCACCGGAAGGGTTGCATGAGGGTGCGATCGGGGTGCACGAAGGACAATCCGTCAGATCATCAAAGCTGAGCGCTGAGCGTTAATAAGCTAGAGTCCCGGGGCTCCAGCAATCCAAGGCAGAGCGTCACTGCTTCGAAGATATGGAGAGACGGAGAGACGGAGAAGAGAGACGGAGAGGTAGAGGCGGGGACGGGGACGGGGACGGGGACGGGGACTGGGACGGAGACGGAGACGGAGGTCAGACAGAGGTCAGAAGTACTTAAGAGGTCAGACTGTGGAGGTCAGAGTGTAGAGCGTCAGAAGTCTGTCTCGGCGCCTGGTCGGAGTGGGTCACGGCAGTCACGGCAGTCACGGCAGTCAGAGTGGTCAGAGTAAGTCACAACATTCACCGCAACGGTCAGAGAAGTCAGACGAGAAGAGCCGTCGAGAAGAGCCACGTCATCGATGTCCACACAGTCACACACACACATATATATATAAGGTCGCATACGGTTGATAGCACCCGTTGCGTTACGGTGCATTACTTTGAAGCCAGTGAAAGCGACGAACCTATACTGCAAGAAGCGCGCATTGAAGAGCAAGAAACACAACGTAAAAAGAGATTTAGGAGGTGCGAAGAACGCAAGACGGAAATCAAAGAGGGCAAGTGAACGGGACGCCATATGGGACGAACAGCAAAGCAAAAGATGTGAGTTGGGCGGCTTGCCTGAGGGAGGCCACGACCCCATCGACTTCCCCCGTCGCAGATGGGTGCTTCGTAATATTCTAAGGCAGATAATAGACCCCCGGCGTGACATATCGACCAGAATTGACCAGCGGTGCTAGGAAGGTGATGCCCTATCGAGGTCATATCAGCCTTCGAATCCCCTGAACAGCAACACAAAGACTTACGACACTGGGCCCTGCCAATTTGAGGGCCAGAAAGACGGCGAATACGTTGTTTGAGAGCACAGCCATCATGCAGGCACTAGGTCAAATGAAAATGAAGCATGATGTTGCGACAGAATCAGACGGGATGCCACTGACATGTGGACACCGAACGCTACGATCATCAAAGGGAATGTGCCCTGCCGCTCTTTAATCAGCTTTTGAACTTGAATGAGTTGAGGGGACGATGAACCTTCCAGACCGAGGGGATCGCAATGAGCCTGATACCGCGAGCTCGAAGACGACGAGCCCGCAATAAAATAAAGCCTTGTGAGTTTATGAGCTCGTGATCTGTCATCCATCAAATCCGAGCGCGACGAAGCACTCACTGAGGAGCAGGATATTCGCGCTACGGAGCAGATGTGTGTGTGTCAGACAGTCGGGCGTCAGAGTGACAGCAACAGCTAATACTCACCTCAGTGAAAAGCCTGCGCAGATCATCATTGCAACCTGGAACCTCGGGCTACGACCATGCACAGCAGCTAAGATGATCCAAACAGAAGAAACTGAGAGGATTTGAGCGGCATTGAATGCAAAGGGGTTCTGATAGACTTACCTGCTACAGCGACGAGGTTGACGTAGGGAATCATCAGCGTCCAGGACGAGAATCGCAAGACCTTGCGGAAGACACAAAACTAGGACAATTGATATCAGCGGCTCTGCTCTAGATGTCAGAATGTCTGAGACTCACCAAGCCAATGCCTTGAAGAAGAACCTCAGTGGCGAAGGCGACCACATCGATGAGCAAGCTCAGCTCATCCTCAAGCGGCCCACCCGCCCTCGCAAAGTCGAGTACCCAGAGAATTGTGGACTGACAAATCACCATTGAGCCAGTGTGCAAACACAGATATCATGTTGCTTACAACAGTCACGCTCAAGACAACCAAAAGTATCGTCAGAATCAGGGAGGCAGGCGGCCGCACGCCATGGGTCTTGCACAGCCACATAATGGGTATCGTCCAAAACAGAAGAGCTACGTTGACCCCTAGTAGGCAAATGAGTCCCACATGTGTTGGTCTTTCATTGAGCGACGTACCACAACCTAGAGAGCGCACGACGAGTCCCATGTTGGTCGCAATATTGTTGGTAGGAACCTCCATCATCGAGCGATTGCGTTAAGGGAAGAGGATGAAAGTGAAGGCTCTGATACAGAGGAGAGGAAGGAGAGCGTAGCAGATAGCGGTTGGAAAAGAAAGTTGAGCTAGCCTGGCACTGGGGACACGTTGCTCAGCGAGCACTTCCATAACAGAACCGCTATGATCGCAACGACCACGATACCCAAATCGCAGTTAACGCTCGCGTCACACTACACTCACTGCGCCCAACGCACCCGACTCTCGTGAACCTCTCGCTCTGAGAGCCCGTATCCGGTGATAAGCGATAGGTTGAAGAGGTATGATATAGCATTGATGGGAGCAAAGTCCTGCTACAAGAAAACGTTCGCGCAGAGGTGAGCGGAGCAAATGGGCTCAAGAAACGAAACGTCTCACCGAATATGCGCGATCCTATAGCTGCAAATGTGTTCGATTATAGGACAGGTTCTGTGTGTAGTGTTATCACATATCCTCGAGCTTACGATCAGCCAGGTGGACCACCTCACTGGCGTCGCGGCACAACTTAGGAGTCGTACGCATCGAGGATGACACCCGCGAAGGGCCATGTATTGTCGGATCCACCTTGATTCGCAGCTGCCTCGGCGAGGCCATGAACCAAGCGACACATGAGGGTTGTGGCGCGAGCGTCGTTTCATTCCTGCAGGCCTTTCATCTTGCCATGGTACGGGTCGAATATTTTGGGGGAGCGTACCATGTGTGGACTAACTATACGGTCACAGTTCACGGGCAGGTTGCGGTTGGATACCTCCATGAATGAATCGTTCCCAGCATCACACCTACGTCCTACATTTGCCAGGTAGGAAGGCTGTCACTGGTGGTTAAGGAGAGCATCCCTGCCACGGCCAAGTCAGTGATTCCTGAATGGTATGGAAACGCGTCGCTCACCGGTGTTCCCGCAGAGAAACTTGTGTTTGCGACCCCTGAGCTTGAAGGCGGGTGCGGCCGATCGACTGAAGGGAAGAGGCCCCAACCGCCGACAATCCCGAAAGAAATCCTGTGAGAGGCCAAAGCTTTATGCACCACAACGTAAGTGCCATACAGCCCTCGTTGAATCGCGCACCATCGTGACCTTGCAGCCCTGCACTCGTTGTCTCACCAGGGAATAGAGACGAGGGCGCGGGATTGTGCGATAGACTGTGGTTGTCGAGACAGCGCACCATACACCACGACCTCCCGTGCTCATGGCCTGGTGGTGCATAGAAACGTCGCTGGAATAATTGGGACGTGCTGAATCTCCTGGAAGTTATTATGATTGCCGCACTGTAGAGGATCGCGGTGGCTCACCGAAACTGGCGACCTTAACCTCCTGGATCCTAAGGCCAAATGATTTCGGTAAGAACTGAGCGAGCTTCGATCACGAGCCTGGAGGTCCATGATCGGTGTTTTTGCCTGGGCAGCCTTACACAGAGGCAGTCAGTACAAGTCACTCTCTGGTAGCAGTCTGCATCGCTCACCTGTTCCACAGAAAATCAGACGGTCCATTCGTCGGAGACTTGCACCATCGTCCTCCAGGTTGACTTGATACGATAAAAACACGTGGAGCAGTACGCAAGCTATCGACGCCCCCCTCAATGTTGGTATAGATGTCAACGTCCTCAATTGAACACGGCTGGAACAATGTTCAAGTGCCAATGCCGACTTCTTCAAAGTCGCATGACGTTAAAGAAACCTGAATACGACAATACCGCGCATGATAGCGACGTAAAGTGTTAGACCGGTTAGCTGCTACTCACGACAAAACGTCGAGAAAGCGATGATCTATCCCAACGGTATGCGGTAGGCCTCAAAATCGCGTTGCACTGGCACAGACTCACCGAATCATCGATTGGGACAGCCCGTCCCTTCTCCTTCCGTCCCGGAAACCCTCCCAACATCGTCTTGTGGCCACCCTTCGTACAGGCTCATGACCCAAACTCCGAGGATGGTCGCTCCATCCTTTTTACAAGAGTTTGGAGCCACAGCGCCGAAGGAGGCGGCGTACACGCACGGTCTCGAGGCGATATGTCGACGGTCAAGATATCGAGAATACCTGTCGCGCTGTACTGCCCTACGAAGATTCATATTCGTCGCGTTAGGAAAGAAAAGAGTAAGTGGGTCGCCTGAGGCCTCGCGACAGTGGAAGGTAGTGGTAGCAGCTGAGCGCGATCTTCCAGTCCGTCACGTGGGCCTTCTCTGCCAGGCCAGAAGACCGTCCCAACATTGTCTGGCTGCTTCAAGCTTCGTTCGTCTATCGTTAAACATTGCTCACCGACATCTCTGTCTGCTCTGGATTCCTCGGTCTGCAAACTGGTACGCACACGTCTCAGGACAAAACACAACTCGCTCTGACCTCACTTGCTATACTCATTGACATCGACAGTGTTCATATCCGATCCATCCATTCTCGTAACAGTAACACAAGCATTACGCGCTATCTGTGCACATGTCTTTCCTTTACTGCGCTAACCGAATTCCCCAAGGTGCCAATTCTTTTGTCACCACCACCTCGGCATCGCCTAGGGAGAGAATCGTATAGGTGAACAGGAGCATATACCTTGAGGCAAGCAGACTTCAGCCAACTGCGTCGGGGAGGTCGCTGAGGCCTCCATCAAAGATTTAACACTGGAGGGAAAGAGACTAGACTAGAATGGTCATTGGGATGCCTGAGATCCTTCGGTCTCGGTCCATGGTACAAAGGCGTCGTGAGGAGGTCGCGCTTCTAGACGAGCTGTTTGTTCGCCATTTCTCTCATTGCGTTGCGCTAACAACAGTGTGTTGTGTTAACAGGACTAGGCTAGGAGTAGAGTGCCGTCAAGGGCGAGTGCCATCAGTGGGGTCGAAGCTGCGTGGCACATCTATCGAACTCAACGCACTATACCCTGACGTTCCTCATTCCAGGTACGTAGCTGTTGGTCGGGAATGCATCGGAGCGCCTGTATACAGCGTTGGCTGGAGAGCGACCCCCTTCACCGGCAGCTTTGACCTTCTCTTCAGCTTGCGCGACGACCAGCAGCCCCCACAAAAGAATCTAACAGATGTTAGTTCTCGGGTCAAGAGCCTATTCGACTTCAATGATCCGTCGAAAGCCCAGGAGCCTTCGGCATCGCTGCGACCGCCGTCTTTCCCTCATCACCCTCCACGGATTTGCTCACTGACACATCCAGAAATCCACTTCATATTCGGGAATATCGAGCTCGACGCGCACTCAGGGTCACCGGTATTGCCACAGAACACGAGCGAGTCCAATGCGTTGACGTTCGGTGCTTGAATGATAGCGTCCTCGCCTGCACCACCACCGCCCTTCGTGTTCCAGGTGATGTTTCTCAGTACTCACACGGACACGGACATCCCTATCATCCGCACCTCGGCCGCAGGGTGACTAACCTAACTTGTTCAGTACCTTCGTAGACTTACGAATGCAATTTATTACTTTGCATGTAGTTGGTAATATATCGAATCGACTGTAGCCTTTCACAGCACATGGGATAGGAAAGGATAGGAACCATGACTACGTCTCGATCAGAGTGACGCGAACATGCTCTACATGACATCGTGGTCTTGGTACATGGTGTCCGCAATCTGACCAGTGTGGGCACAGGAGAAGGGGTAATGTCAGATGCTGTCAAATGAGACTCGAGAGGCGCAGCTTGGCGTCGAGACTCAAGACCTCGGGATCTTTCCAGGAGGGCGCGCCAACAGGTTTCGTCGGTTGACACAGCGGGTGTATTGTGAGAGGCAACGTCAGATATTGGTCAACGATCACAATTCATCCAGCATTACAAACTACCTGACTGATCACGATCTGTCCATCCAGCCAAGAGGCTAATCGTCGCCCTCTCCGTGTTGCGTGACAGTACGCCTCCAAAGCGCACTGGAGGGCGGCTCGTCGTCGTGTTGCACGTCTGCATCGACCCAATGGAGCCATTCCGCTAAGGAGAGTTCATCCAACTCCGGCGAAACCGATGACGAGTACGATGGTGGCTGCGAATCCAAGACCACCCCGGCTGCGTCACCATCATGGGCAACATTCTCATATGAGGTAAGGAGCGAGTCCAGGTGAGCGGCCCAGTCGATCGGCGGTCGGGCCACACTGAAGAGACCTATTCGTCGTATATGTAACAGTGTTACAATCAAAGAGCTGAGAGACTCACCCAGTGGCTGCGGCTCTTTGGCATGCGGCCAGGAGTAACCACGCATGACTTCCTCTTCGAGACTGGCTCTTACGGCGCAACATAAGATTTGGAAGGGAGAAAGATTGTGATATTACGAACCTGTCGAATGGTTCTGTCGTATGAGGGCCGTGTTTGACACTGGTGATGACTTGGGCTGCCAAAGGGCTTTGAGAGAGGGCAGACGTGATCGCCTGGGCTCTACGATCCTCCGAGTTCACGATGCTGCCGAGAACTACCTCTACATGATGGAGACGACTCTCGAGAGCATAGAAATATCTAGCAGAAGACTCAGTTGCGTATGGCATGCGAACGTTCTGCGGCTTACTCCATATTTCCCCTGTTGAAGGGATCTGAGATATAGGCACACACCAGTCAGAGCAAGGGAAAATATAACAAGTATGAATACGTACGAAAGCAAGCTATGGGAGTATCGTCGTCAGGTGCCCAAGACAGTAGGTGGTTTCTTACCGAGTTCGCCGAAATGGCAAACGACGCAAGCTGCCTCAGGATCCGGCCGAATACATTCCACGTGGAACAATTGGCATGTGAAGCACCCTAGTGTGGAACGTAACACATCAGCGAAGGCGTAACGAATGAGAGAATACACATACCGGTGTTTGAAGCAGTCGCTTGCTGTTCGGCCGCAGAAGGGTCATTGGCCTGTATACCTGAGCGATTGAGCTGCATTACTGTCCGCCTAACGAGATATAGCAGCAGGTCAGATAAGCCGTGACGTTCCAAGGGAGGGGTGAGGGGCTTACTTCGCTTATATGTAGCCAGTAGTATCCAGTGATCGATACATTTCCTACTCGTAGCGACACGAGGGCGAGACAGTAGTGTCAAGGGTGGATGAAGTCTGCCGCAGACTGAGTAGAGGATCTGAAACAGGGGCGGACAACGAACAACCAGCGAACAAGATGCGAGTCTGACCACGAACTTCGAAGGTAGCGAACAAGATGCGAGTCTGACCACGAACTTCGAAGGCAAAAGCGAAGCGCCTCTGAGTCTTACCCAGCTCTGAGATCTGAGATCTGAGATCTGACCTTGGCTCCCACAGGTGCTAGTTGCTTCCTCCTCTTACCTCGCCTACCTCTTACTCGCACTACCCGGCGGCATTCTATGATCTGATGAGAGCGACAGGACTTGACCTACAACACGTATTCGCTACCGCAATGCTGCTCCTTAAGTAGCCTGAGCCTCGAGATCGGATTGAGCCGCCATAGGAACTCTGCCTACCCATGCGTGGCGTCTTATCCTCTGATTCCCCTCCAGGCAACAATACGGTCTTCATTGATCTCTCGTGTGATAGCGACAATCCTTCGACAGAGGAGAAACCGCCTGCCGTCCGCAGGTCTCCCAGGACCAGGAAGGCTCGGATTCGTGCACAACGGGGCGTCAGTCCCGATGTCTCATCGGACGACGAGCCCATTGTCACCCTACTCAAGCGTCAAGCCGACAAAGTAAGTCTTTCAAGCTCAGCTCAGCTCGAAAGCGTACTCACCTCTCTCTTAAGGCCAGTTATCCTGTCTCAATCTCTCAGCTTCGACGGGAGCTTGACAAAGCTAAGCGCGATCGTCTACAGACGACGGTGCTCATGGACGAGGTGCGTAGCGTTGATGATAGTTCGAATTAGTCGATAATTTCGCCTGTCAGGAGCGAAAGAGTCTCCTGGCACAGGTCGCGGCACTAAAGAGGAATCTTCTCCGCTTGGACGGGGATCTCAACCGCGCAAAGGATGCGACCAATGTAAGCTACTCGTTCCTCTTTGATGCCATAAACTCAGCCAAGTTCGCCGTCCACAGAGAGTCGTAGTCCTCAACCGTGTCAATACCGCCCTCTGCTCTGAGAATGCACGTTACAGACAATCGACTACCCGGCTTCAGGTGCGCTAATCCAAGGCCATCGATGCACACATCTAAACAACTTGTAGGCACATCTCACCCGAATCAGAGCCACTCTCCAATGTGAGATTTGTACCAACCAGTTGACCAATCCAGTAACGTGAGCCTCTCGACTTCTTACCAACCGTTCGCCAATAGACTGACGTATCTATTTAGCCTTTCCTGCGGCCACGTTTGTTGCCATGGCTGCGTGAAAGAGTGGTTTGAGAGGAGTCCGTTCAGGATGACATGCCCATTTTGCCGGGCTCACATTGTAAACAAGCCCGCCACTGCGTACCGCGTCAGGGATACGGTCACTGCTGCGTTCGGATCCGCTGGTGTACAGAGTGCTTGCAACTGGGCTGGACTCTATTTTATGGATTAGGCTTCGTCATGACGCAGTCGTATGCTGTAGTCCAGAAATTTGATTATCCCATGTACAAATAGGACTTAAATGCAGTCGCTGCAATACCTGAGGACCCTCGACTCCCAAGATCTCACCGACCAACCCTCGTTCTGTACCTCCTCTCGCTCCCATCTCTGCGCTGCGCGTGCCTCGTCCGCTGGTAAATTCTTCCCTCGCTATTCGTGGGCTTCATGATGGGAGTCGTACCGCGCGTCCGAAAATGGGAGCACGCGCGACTCGGCGGCTTCGTACTGTCTTGTTGTCCACGGGTCGATGCTGTCCCTATTCATTCTCATCTCAGGGGCTACTGACACAACGATATATATGAAACTTACACGCTGCCATGTATCGTCCACCTCCCGATCCAACAATCCACCTAGGACAGCATGACCGTTGACGTATCGCACCCCCACGTCTCCCGCACCGAAGCAGAGATGTGAAAACTCACCTGAGAGCGAACAAACCTTTACCCCACAGCAACAGCGCCACCTGAGCGATACAGATATTTGCAGTCCACAGTCGAATTCCGACTTCGAACGACTTTTCAGTACTAGAACCGGTACAAAGACAATGTGTGAGAAAGGATGGTCACTGGAGCGAGAACGACGACTGACCAATGTAGGAAACTCAATTTCCGCTCTGTCGCACGACAAGTATCCGCAGCTGTTAGCAAGTAATACCGTAAAGCTATAGGACAGCATATGAGATGCCAAAAGCGAAAAAGCGACCGGATACCAGTTGTGTGCGACCCTTGAGCAATCCTGCGCATTGGGGGTAATCCGCCCATCGCTGGTAATGATGGTGCGCTCATTGTGGCCATGCGGTCGTGATTGCACAACAATGTACGACTTCTATAGCTACTCGACATCAGAATAGTATAACCTATAAGCTGTCTGCGAATGCCTACAGGTAACTGCCACGTACCGGGAGTGGCCTGAGTATATTTTCCTGCGTGTGTTCCTCGTTCCGCGTGCTTCGTCTCGCTGCCTTGTCCGCCTGAAGTTTGTCTAGCTTCTTGAGCCTCTCCGCCGGCTACCACTGCAGCACGTAGATGCGCTCTTGCGCATTGAAGCCGTGTTTCTCGAGCCGCCGATGTGCGTGACCCTTGCTGCATGGACAACTGACATCGACTGCAGTATCCGACGTTCCATTGATTCTGTATGCGCATTTCAAGACTTAAGTCTTGCGATCTAGACAGAAGTGTGCGATCTTAATTAATTAAACTGACTAAATCAAAGGCATGGCGGCCTGCAGGCTGAAGGCCCCGGTGTATGACGAATATATTTACCCGCATGAGGAGCGTGTTCGTACACTCCAAGCTTGCAAACTTGTCTTCACATAAGTGGTAGGTCATAAACGTCCTGCTGCAATAACGAGAAAAATGAGCATCACGTTCAATAGCATAACATTGGAGAATGTACCTTCGTGAACCAGACGTCACTCACGCAGCGCCCTGCAGCTGGCTCTTGCATGTCGAGGCGTGGGGCGCTCCGTTCCTTGGGCGCGACTGTGAACACGGGCACGACCGCCGCGGCAGGCAGGTCAGTGCTGAATAAAGTCGAAGTAGCGCGTCCAGGGTGCGGGAAGTACTGTGTGAGCTGCAACAAGACCTATTCTTCGTAAGAGTCTTGCACATACCTCGTGCGTGAGCGCGACTGCCAAGTACACACCAGTGAGCGCGAACTCGAACGAACCCACGTGTATCCAGTTCCGCCAGATCCAGAATAGGTTGCCTGGATCAGCAGAAGCGCACTGCACTGGAAAGATGAGTACAGATATGGGAGAAAGGCTCATGATGAATGACTGGTGTGCTCATGGGATGAGGGCGACCTTGTATGGACCCTCATTTCGGGATAGTGAGCTCGTGATTGGGAGCTTTCAGTCACTGAGCCAGTCCCGCTGTTCCAGGCAACCAATGACCGCGCTGATGAGGTAGACCGTGGGGGCGAGGATGTTCGCACCGTGCGCAAGCGGTGAGAGGACCTTCACCAGGAGAGGGAGCGGCTGCGTGCTGGTACAGCGACAGCCATGTCGTCGACGGTAGGCCGTGGGCATACCTGCCCCTACGGCCGTACGTGTACTGGTTTGAGCCTGTCTTGCCCTTGCAGGCGTGTCTGGCGGTGTGCGTGACGCCCGCGAGGGCGGTGAGCCATTCTCGATTCCAGACCTCCGCGTGAGAGATGAGCTTTTGGCGGATATTTCAGGAATGATGAGACCCGGCGGAATGTATGGCATAGGGTTGGTCTCGTCACGTACAGTACTATACCGCGGTCGTCATCCCAGAGCAAGGAGCGCGCAGGCGGGCGGAATCACTTCGAAGGGTACAAGCAGGACGCGCGAGCTGTGAAAGCAAAGTCAAGATCAAATACCACACTTAGACATCGTGGCTCAGGCCTCAGGCCTCAGGCCTCAGGCCTCAGGCCTGAGCCGGGTTGAAGGCTACTTATGCGACATCCACTTGACTGCGCAAATCTGGACTGGATGTCAGTGGGTGACGACAGGAGAGGCTCTAAAGAGCGCTCGTGGGTCGCTCTGCCGCCAAAGAAACTTATTGCACCAAACACTCGCGCCGATGTTGGAGAGTCGAGAACTTTGTAGGTTCAATTCCATTCAAGGGACGAAAAGTGTAGAAGATATGTCTGTCTAGTAGAGACTGAGAGGTACTTGAACGAAGGTGAGAACCACGCGAATAATCAAGCTGCCACTACCTCAGAAACACCTCAGGCTCCATCTCGTCCTCAGAGTCACGCTGCTCTTGAAATTCCTCCTGGGTGAGGGCATCGACGTCATGATCATACATTACCTCGACCCCTCCACCTCCGCATCGCCGCCAGCATGAAGTCCTGTGTTCTTCTTGATCGCTGATGCTTCCTCTTCTGGCTCCGAGTCCGATTATTACGACTCAGGCTTATAGAAGTGCTTAGACTAGTGCGCTCGGATGCATCGGGGTTGTCGACCCCGAGACGCAAACAGAGGTCTTGGCATTCGTGCTGATGGAAAAAGACATCGATGCCTTCCCCTACCCCGCTGTGCCTAGAGAATGACCGTCGGGGATAGTGAAACGCAATGAGACATAAGACGTACGCATCAGGGCCCAGAGGCGTGCACCATAATATCAAGGAGGACATTCCTGTATAGGTCCTGCTTCGCCGGAGTCTTCACGAGAGCGTACTGAGCTACAGACAAGGTCAGACGGTGATCATACACGGGCCATCACTGTGTACCATACCTTGCAATGATCACCTGTCGAGCGCTGAATATCGAGGAGAGATGGACGAACGCGCTGATGAGTGCTTCCTGACCTACCTACAGGGTCCCGCTGTATTTAATGACTTCGGTCCGTTCGCTGCGCAAGGGTTCGATAAGCCAGTATACGCCATCGTACAGATCATCCTCTTCAAGTGAGAGGGTGTCAAACATTTCACTGGCACGCGAGAGGAGATCGAACTGCGATGGAACCTCCCGTACAAGTGTGGCTGGTGCCGATAAATCTAGCCAATTGTCCAAAAAGCACGCAACCTGTTGGAGGAGACAGTGTTTCTTGAGGAGATCCTGGCAGTGCTTCTGGGTTCCCATGCAGGCTCGGCATAGAGAAGAGGCATGCAAACTTCTAGTCAGAAAGCTCCAGACTCGTACAAGAAACGTTTGGGAGATGCACACTTACAGACGAGGCAGTTAGCGGGACGTTAAAGAGGTGATCGAACGGTCCAACCGTCGGGTTTGCGCTATCGCGAGCCTGAATCCAAGTCCAAGTCCGAGTCCGAATCCGATCGAACGCTATCCAAGTGCACTCGTGCCGTAGAGGCTACTAGAGCATCTAGTAATCCTCCCGTCTGCGTGTGTTTTGAAACGCGTTGGCGGCGGAGCGCTGAACGGGATTGGGAGAAGACTAGCAGAACATCCGGTGGGATCCTCTGAAGTCTATATATGTGAGCAGGATTCTCTGAAGCACAAGCCCGTGAGCACTGACTATTTCGTTCTAGGAAGGCAGCATTGTGCACAAACTCACTTTCGAATGTGTGCTGAGCGCGCACCTGGGCTCACGCTTCGTGCGGTGTCTCATCGCCTCTGACTCTCCTACTCGCTGCGACAGCATCAATCCTGCTGCTTTTGACCGCATGCATACAGTTGAAGGCGTCCAGACCGTCCGACCACTCTTTGACCAAGATGAGCATCTCACATTCGCAATGCAAGTGAGTAAGAGAGATATCAGAGAAAATCATGATGGCACGCCACAGGGACATTGAATGGGCCGTCAGGAACAATGGATTCGTGGAGCGGTGCTGCACGCAAGTCTCGTCGCTGTCGAGGTTCAAGAGTAAGAGCGGGAGCGCCGGCTCTGATGAGAGTAAGACCGCAAAGATGATAGCCGCTAGGCCGACTCTGTCCTCTCCTACTCACTCTGTCCTCTCGTCGTAATACTCTGTCCTCCGCAATTCGATTACTAGTCGGACATCATTCGCATCCATCCAACATGTCACCGTCATCGAGCGTAGCTATATATAGCTGCAATCTCATTCTCCACCTCACATTAGACGCGTCCATCCAGCTCGACTCGCGATGAACGGACTACCCCAGCGCACTTCTGTAGGCGTCGTAGAGTGATACAGTCTTGTTTTGTCCTGCTGACCATCCTGTCTAGCTCCCTCAGTCGATCAAGCGCGAGCTCACCCTCAACAATCTACATGACAAGCCTATCAATACGATATCCATCTGTCCCGACGGAAAGTACATCATCACCGGCGGTCAGTATCTCGCCCATATTTCTTTGGTCTCTGCTTCAGTGTACATGCTCTCACACGGTGCAGGAGATGACGCGAGGATTGTTTTATGGGATCTGCATTCCAAGAAGCATGTCAAAACGTACAATCGTGCCTTGAATGGCCCTGTCACGACGTCCTGCTGGATATCAGCTACCGCCTTCGCCGTCGGATGTTCTGACGGAACCATCCAGCTCTTCGAGAAAGCAGCGCAGTCAGTAAGTCATGCTCAATTTTCTATCACATTCGGTGTTGGCTTATCGCGCGGGAAACCGGTCGTAGCATTCATTCCTCGGTGTATCAGCAATCATTACACCACACCAAGGCCCCGTGCAGCATGTGGACTGCAAGCTGGACGTCACCAATCGGTTATTGCTGGTCTCATGCGGAGAAGGAGAAATCGGATTGTGGTGCCTGCTTGATGGATGTACGTTATTCAACGCACGCCGTTCGTATCCATGATTCATCTTTCTCCAGTCAAAGCAGAACGGCTACCTACACCTGGCTCGGCCAATTCATTCATGTCACGTTTTGTCCATTTCATGAGTCGCGGTCACACGGTGCTCGCATGTTATTTGGAGACTCACGAAGTGTACGCCTGTCAAGCCTGATTTATGGTATTGACTCTTGCTAATCATCCTGGATGTGTTGCAGAAAGACTTTCGACGTTCAGCCCTGGCAAGAGAAGAGTTCCTACTACCTTCCGACACGAATGTCAGTCCTTTCCGTTCATGATCGTATTCGCACTATTGAATGGTCTTAGTGGGCACGCAGCAGTGTCTTCGAACGAAGATTGGCTCATTGTGTGCAATCTGCAAGATGGATTCGATATATACACGCTTCCTGCCCTTACGCATATACGCCATATACCTCAAACCATGCACACAGTTCGTATCTTGCAAGTCGGTTTTATCTCCGATAGCATGTTGGCGTATTGTGGAAGCGATGCTGGTCATATCAATATCCTCGACACATCAGGGGGCTATGTGGTCGATACGGTACCGCGTACGAAGAGTGACGGTGAGTATTCCACATATTCATGAAACTCGATCGCCGGTATTGACTCAGCGTGTAGGACTTGTGCAAATCGTTACCGTACGCATCCGCCGCTCTCTCTTGTTTCTATCACTCATGTTAACGCGCAGTCGTACTACTCCGAGCGTAAGTCTATGCTTGCATACGGTGTGACAAGCAACGATGGCCGCTCCTCCGTCCACGTGTGGGCTCTGCAATGGGTTCGTTACACTCTACGACATCAGTCGGATCATGCTCATCAGACTTTTATGTAGCCACAGATGATACAACAAGAGCAGAATAGCCCAACGGGTTGGCATTTCTATGCCGCAGTATTACTCCACGTTGCGCTGGGGATGTTACTTCTCTTGGCGGCGGGGAAGGCGCAGACGATTCTCGAACTGGTGCAGGAAGGTCTACATTCGGCATTGTGACTTGTCGCAAACAGTCAGTATACCTCTGAATCTCACGGAACACGAAACGAATTGAAGATACACTCGAAGCGCGACCGGGGGCATGCTCGAGATATCGGACCGTCTGGATCCCTGCGCGCGCAGTTGCGGTATTCGGTTGTCGTAGCACGCCAATGGCCAATGATTATGAGACAGCTATCATAACTCACGTGTACTACCTGGTAGCGTGCCCTCGGACATGTCAAGTATTCTCGAGGTAAGAATACACCGGCTGGCGAGATCCGACGACATTGGATTGAAAAAGTAACTGAAGCGACGCCGGTACAGTCCACACCCGCTGCGCTGCACTCTTCAGAAAACTGATCAGGTGTACCGTGGAGCGTCGCATCGTCGATGTCCGGGTCGCGGGGTTTCTCGATCTCGAATACGATATCGGACACGCGTAAACGACGCATAACTTCTAAGACGCCGTCAAAAATGACCACCCTTCGACGGAAGATAATAAAGACGGACCTGCAAAACCCGGGGATTTGACATGCACTTCCAGCCGGAATTCGACGACACTTGGCACTGCTTGCAGAATTGCAATGGTGACATCTTGTTGAGTTTTACGCTTGGTAGCTGTCCAATGGCCCACCGTGACGGCGAAGGTGGACGCCAGTAACTGCGTACAAGCGCGAAGGGGGAATGGTGACCATGATAGGATGCTGTCGACTAACAGAATAACGGAATTCAATGATAGGACGGAGTAAACTTTGAGATGGGTACTTACCAAGCACAGGCCCTTCCAAAGTGACCTGCGTCAGAGATTTTGCGTGGTGCTTCAAGTAGCACACACATGCCGGGAACGTTAGAGCCGGAACGTGAAAGTCGCCCAGGGATAGGGAGATAGCCTTCGGTCTGGACCACCTGTTGGCTGTCGATGCGCGTCGCGCTCAGCAGCAACGCGAAAGGATGGACGTCGATGGCAAGGTATGTAGGTCAGAGTGACGACGCTGAGATCCGTGTAAACATTCCGCGGGTGTATGATCGTCGAGGGGATTCTCGTCTGAGTCGAGGTCTGGAATTCTTCCTGTCGTCCCACTAGACGTCGCGGAGTTCCACCTCTTTCAGACGAGGGAACGCAGTCAGGGTGGTCGAGACAAGTCGCAGAGGGTAAGAATATGTAGCACGAGCGACAACTTCGCTCGGATCCGCGGTCCATCTGCGATTCGGAAAGGCCACACAGAACTACTCTGCCCGCGACCTTCAGGATCAGGGGGTATACAAACAGCGCCATTAGCTTATTGTAGAAGGGACAATTGCGGTCGTTTACTCCGGGAGGTACACTGGTTTCCGGTTTCAAACCGCAAGCCTCCAAGATGACGATATGCACGGAGGCCGTTATATCAATCGTGATTGACTGTACTCCCCGCTTACAGACACGGTTGACTTAAGTCTGCAATTTGAGATTCATGAGCAGCGGAGCATTTCGATGAAGCGCACCTTCAAAGCTTCAAGCTTCAAGCTCGAAGTTCAATATCTCGGGACCCGCACAAACGTACACTGCGAACATGGCAAGTAACACGTTGCACGTTCACGTATCCTGTGGCAGATCAAGTACCACAGTTTCATCAGCGCATATCGATTGCGATCACTCGCGAAGACGACGCACGAAGGCTGACAAGTTCTGCCAGGCCACGATCTGCCACGATCCTTGAAGCTTGAAGCTTGAAGCTTGAGGCCTGAGGTCTGAGGTCTGAGATCTGAGATCTGAGGCCTCAGACCTCAGGCCTCAGGCCTCAACGTCTCAACGTCAACTACCAGCTCATGACGATGGCGACGACGGTCCCCACTGCGATCCTCCAGGCCCTGTCGTCGAGCGCCAGTTCTGCGGCGAGTGCAGTGGCGACCAACCCTGGCGGCTCGTCTGGTGGTTCGGGCGGTTCGAGCGGCTCGGGTGGTGCTGGGACATCAGGCGCGTCGTCGCTCTCGGTGAACCTCCATCTCGTGTGCCTTGTCGCTGCCCTGACTTCCGCGTGGCGGGTTTTGGCGTAGATGGACGTGTTGGCTATATTCGCCTCGTTGGAACAAGCGAAAATAATAGATACATCATGTATCCAGGACTCGTACGGACTATGCTACACCAACTATTGGCCGTCTTACCTGAGGTCGTGACCCTCGCAGAGCTTCATCAACCACGACAGCAATGGGTTTCGCTTTCTCGTGCAACATTGGTATCTTGTCTTGCAACCTTGAATCCTCCACCGCTCGCGCAAGAGCCTCTACAGCGTGTTCATCGTCGTATTGCCGGGGGTTCGAAAACTCCAACGTAACCATCTTGAGGCCCGATATCGCAGAGGCGGGCTTTCCAATCGACGTCGTGCCAGTCGTATACATCAGCGCGCCGCACGTAGAGGGATACGATGAGCTGGTCGGTGTGATTCTCCTTGTCGAGTACGGGCATGCGAGCGTCCGGATCCGAATCTGGGGTAGTCACAGGCCCTAGTTTGACCATTTCGAGGGACTCGATACGAGTGCCATCTGCCATTTCCTGGCACCACAGAAATTCACGACGAACTGCGCAGGATGATGAGAACGGTTTTGATGACGTTGGATGGAAAGCTTACAGCCCTCGGGCATGGTACGAGAAGTGGTGTAACAAAAGGTTGTAGGACCTGATAGCTTTGATGCGGCGGAAAGGATGTTGGCTAGCGTGGCTACTTGCTGCTTCACCACTGCGCCTGGCCACAAGCCATCGTCGGCCGTCCCAGGTGCATCCATGTTGACGAGCCACGCCGCGGCACGATCGTGGCTGCACCCCGTGAGGCGAACACTGTAGATACACGAGCGTCGCGCGAGAGGTACAGGCGGGCGCGGCGGCGGCGCGCCCCACGCTAGCTTCACCTCGCGGAACGTGCCCAGATTCGGCAGCTCGCGCAGGAGGTGCACGAGGTCGCCGAAGCGCACGAAGCGCACATCGTGCAGCGCGAGCTCGTCGATGCGTGGTGAGAACGCGGGCAGGGCGCGAGGGAGCGTGGCGTGTATCGAGCGGATGGTGCGGAGGCCGCGCGGAATGGGCCCGGAGAGGTCGAGGGATGTGCCGTTGTCCCGGTGGAGGTACGCGTACGCCAGAGGGAGCTGGTGCAGCCATGGTACACCGCCGATGGTCTGCGGCGGGAGCACCTGGTACTTGATGTACTCCGGCAAGCGACTCGCGGGCGCACCCACAAGCGCAATGAGCGCGCGGATGTCCTCCGGCGAGCGGAGTGTGATACTCTTGAAGACGTTCTCTTGAAATAGGTCGGCCCAGCGCCGACATACGAGTGAAAACCTAACGAAATCCTGTTTTGTGAACGGGACGTCCACATCCGAGCCGTCCATTGGTAGCCACAGCTCCTCGAGGATGAGCTCGACGAGCTCCTGCGGGAGGTCTACTCCTGTCGCAAGTGATGGTGAGGTCCGCCCGCCTACCTCGGTTACCAGGGAGTGGTCGCGACTACCGCACTTTGGATAGTGCACGATCTGGTACCATCCGCGCTGGTTTCGCGAGCGGCAGGGAGGGCCGAAGACGTCAATCTCGGGCTTGAGCGCAGGCATGGCGGCTGCTGCGTCGTACCCGTCTGCATCTACCGGGTCGCGAAACCGCCACATGGGCCTGGTCTCACCCGACACGCGCGATTGGGACGGCCCACATTCCCAGCCTTCTTGATGTACCCATCCCATACGCGCCACTCCCTGTCCACCTCGAGTTGAAAGGTTGGCATTTTGACTGTAGAAACTTCAAAGGTGTTGTTAGCACTGCTCTGATACAGCAGGGGGCAGAAGCATAGGCATACCCAGTGAGATGATGGCGGCCAGTAAACCAATGCAGGCGCTGTAGCTCTGAGGCACCGGTGGGTCTTTAGGGGACGAAAGACAGTCGGTGGACGACTCCAAGATCGATGGACCAAGATGGTGGCAAGACAGCAAGGGCTGCTGCGCGCTGCACCAGCCTCGAGGGCATACCTTGCGATCGTCCTATGATCCAGGACTCCGTGCATCCATGAAGCGAACGCGTGTTGGGCCGGCTGCGCTTCGCGGACTTGCTGCTCGAGCAGAGAGGACGTCGGCATTGGGTGCAATGACGTCCCGAAGCTACGCGTTCAGAAGTAGGGGCCATTGAGCAGCGGCCGCTATCATTGTAGTTCAGCCTCATCAGAGGGTGGGTGCGGCTCGAGCGAGGCTCGAGAGGAACGCACGACGGCGCGCCTCGTTTAGTGGTCCACGGGAAGCGAGAGGCCGCGAATAGTGGAAGACAGAGAGTCGCGGGCATGGCGGTGCGTTACAAGCGTTGGTGGTCGCAGAGCGAGCCATTCTTTGGACAATCAGAACGTGGCGGGTTTGATGCGCCGATGACAGCCCTTCTGGCAGTGATGGTACGGTCGGTGAATATTGAGGGTCGAAGGATCGGTGCGAAAAGAGACGTGAGGAGGAGGAGGAGAGGGAGGAGAAGATGATCGAGGATCGTCGGCGGCTTCTGAAGGCGCGGCTCGATGTCGGCGCTTGCTGATTTCTGGTGTTCCCTTCCAGAGACCTATGCCGGTTCACCCTCCTCCTCCTCCTCGAGACGTGACTGCGGTCTGACAGCAGTCGTACAGATTACGAACGATACAGTGAGCTTGTTCCCTTACGTCTTTGAATTGCACAATACATAATACATCTTCTGAAGTCAAGTACGTAGTATTCCGTACAGGTGTCTTCGAAATGCCTACCCTGTTAAGAGCGGCATTGAGGCTAGCAACGGTGCGTCCCAATTTTAATCTTGGGTTTCGTTGTACCAATCAAGTCACTCGCTGCTCTGCAGGACCAGTTCGCCCTGCCTCTATATCATCACGACCGCGACTCCCACCAACTCCGATTGGGTATCTCGATCGACTTCATCCGTGGACCTGAGGTGCGAGAAGGTTGGCAGAGATGCTGCAGACATAGAAAGACCACGAACATGGGCGCAGCACTGGGCGCATACCGCAGAGCAACCACACGAGGGAACAGGGGCAGGTGTGTAACATGCACGCAATCAGACAGTCGCCAGGAGTGGCGCGAGCGCGCGATGGAGAAGAAGAGGGTGCTCGGATGGATGATAACCAAGCATAGAGAGCGGAACCACTTTCCCATGGGGGCGACGCGAGAACGAGAGAGAGAGATTGCCAACAGGTCGGTAGCGACTCGATGGGTGGCGTCTCCATCGTCGCTCCCGCATGATCGTTGCGGTCGCGAAAGGCCTTCCGGAAGCGAAGCGAAGAGGTAGCAGGCAAAGGCTCCAAGGCGGTTTTCAGAGGCGACCACGGAGGGCGACTGCCTAAGCCACACGACAACTAGGAGAAAGTCGGTCGTGACGGGCCACGGACCGCCTTCAGATGATGGTGCGTGAGTTGCAGATCATCAATCATCGATCAGGCGCGACCGCGACGAGCAGCGGGATCACGAGCAGGACATGGAGCTGCAGCTGCAGCAGACGTCTCCGCAGCAGAGGACGTGCCACTCGCCACAACCATCATCCTCGCCAGTACTAGTCGGCGTGTCCGCCTCTAGCGTCTTTCTTCCTGGCGAGTCACACATCCATATTGAAATACTCGTGACGAAACTCACTTTCCGCCGATATACCTGTACGAAAATGATGGGTCGAACAGCTCGCGTTTTGCTTTGGTTTGCCTTAGGTGCATCTCTTCTTATTTTGATTCGCCATTACGCTGAGCTCGACCCGGTGCATTTTAGAGCAAGTGGACCCTGATATTCAATATGCTCATAAAGGAACACACTCAACGAGGCCGACGCTGTGCAAGGTGTGCCATGCCTTATACCAATACCACCGTGACTACCTAACACTTCCTCCAGGTTCTCGACACTTGCCCGCCGACCATCATTGCGTTCCTGCACATGATACACACAAGGAGACTCCAGCAGGATGTCAGACAGGATGTCAGACAGCTGCTGCTCGGGCAGCGGATGAATTTGGAGACATCCTTCACCCCTTCCAGGCGCTCGCCCAGTAGGCATTTCACTCGAATATGGTGCACAATATCTGGTACGTGATGGTGCGGCCGATCAAAATTAATCAACTGGTACTTACGCGGGCCTATTAATCCAGCCATCTCTTGACCTTCGCGGATGGTGCGGCCTCAGTCTATGGGCCTTGCGTCAACCTATCATATTTTCTTGCCAATGTTGATTCCTCGTCAGCGTGAACATAAGATGAGTTTGAGCGTACTTGCGATGACCTCAGCAGGTCTCGTCTCGTTCTTGAGAGGACATAGTCTACAGCAGGGAGTGCACCAGAAAAGAACTGGAAAGGCGTTGAGGAAGCTGGCGCAAGCCGCACACAAAAAGAATCGCCACGTTGAAGCGTGCCCGCGCCGACAAGCTCGGCGTGGACGAGACGGTTCTGCAGATGCCGTCGTACCCTAGCGTGCAAGTTCGCATCTCAGATGACGCGCCGGAGGTTCGCCGCACACTGCTTACCCGCCACGACCTCACGGTCAAGCCCGCCGACGACTGGGGGTTGCGTGACGCCGACAACGAGAGACTCAAGTGGGTAAGATTGCGTGGCTTGGAGGGGCCTCCTGTGGACGAGCGTAGAACGGTCGCACCTGGTGTTGACGTTCATACTCGGGGCGGCGGTCTTGGCTCGTGGGCGGCACAACGCGTACGGTCGGAATACGCTCACCGCTGCCGACATGCTCGAAATAAATCTGTTCTTCATATTTAACGTGTATCCGTAGTTCTCGGCGCATTTCAGCGAGGGCAAGACCGCGGCGAGCGACTCTCGCATCAATCACCCCGCACTGATGGCTGCCTCAGTCTTTGTGCGTACTACAAAACGCATGCCTCGATCCATAGTTCCATTGTGCTGTCCACTCCAGCTAATGCTCGTGTCTTCTACAGATGGGAACTTCAGTATTGGTGTGAGGGAAGACGCTGTCAATTTGTCCATTGTAAGTAATGACAAGCGTGAAGCAAGATCAATCGTAGAGACTGCCCCTCCGACGCTCTCGAGCTGTCGTAGACGCCGTGTGCTGCCATTCAACATCAGGGTCAAAGAATGTACTCAAAGTGTACCAGACCATAGAGACAAAATAACCACCTAAGAACAGAAGACCCGCGAGCATATGAAATCTGTAGGGGCAGCGCATCATGGCGACAAACACGCCTTGCCGAGCCTTCTGCTCCAGAACGTCAGGTCTAGTCTAGATACAGGCAGTGGGCTTCAGCACGGTCCACATACAATGTTACATCCTGCGTACCTGCTCGCTATGCTTCAGGTGTGCGGGCGGCTGAAGGGACGGTGATCCTCCAGTCGTCGACGGACCGAGCCAAACTCGGATTAGCGACTTGCAAGGGCCTTCTTGCCAAACAGTGGCAGCTACGAGCGTTCCATGCAGTACGGTACGCGACTGTCATGCACTGACTCAGATGAGAGGAGTACAGTGAATTGAGGATACATACTACGACAAGCTGGACAAGATCGTGTCCTGCACAAAGTCGTTACTCAGACGGTAGGTTCATGCTAAGCTCTGGACTTACTTTCACCGCATGCGAGACGAAAGCTGCCGCCAGTAGAGCGATCCAGGACTTCAAGTACGCCTGCGTCGCTTCCGGCTAATACAATTGCGCCGCCGAGAAGGAAAGCAGTCTGCTTAGCATAATTGCGCCTGATTGGAAGCGAAAAGCTCTGCATCCGAGTGAGCTGCGGGAGGGCATATATATCGACGCCCGTGGACAGGTTCCATACGGCCAAAAGCTGCTCGTCCGGAGAGAGAGATGCCGATCCACTGGGACGCAGTCAGACAAATATTCAAACAAATGATTGATCACCAAGCGTACATGCGAGTAGATACACTCCTGTGCCACAAGATCCTCCTCTGAACAACTTGCCATAACATTCTAACACTGGATTAGATATCGATACATCTATGAGGGATGGAGAAGCTCACACATCAGAGTCCAAAGAGGCTATCAACAATTCGTCGCCTTTGTTGAGGAACTGAATACTTCGTACTAGGCCGTTCTGGGGGATGACCGCGTACGGCTCCAGGTACACTGAGGATGTTGTTAGAGAGTATCACCAAAGTATTTCTCGAGAAGAGAGCTCACCACCGGCGTTCAAATTCCAGATTTTCACCTCCCCTCCCCCTGCACTTGCAAGGAAGTTGCCATGGCCGTCGTACTGGAGATGCTCTACTGCTATTGAATGGGCCTTGTGTGGATTTCCGACAGATCGAAAGGACGAACTACCCTGAAAGGCGACTGCTAAGCTGCGAGGAGAGGAGGAGCGTATATCCTCCAAGTCTTACCAGTATCGATTGCGAACGTGCATACAAGTGCACCGTGCCATCCATACACCCGATAGCAAACATATCGCGCAATGCTCTGTTTGCTGAAAAAACGAAATTTTCGAGAACAGAGGAGGGATGAGTGTCGAGCCAGACCGCAGAGCATATAGTGCCGTGAGCAGTCGATGTTGTTCCCGATACCTGACCGCTTTGAAGGCACCAGATAGTGGCTTGTAGATGTTCAGCTAGAAAATAGCTACCCGTGAAAACCCGGAAGAGGTGGTGAGGATGTTCATACACGCACAGCTGCTCAGGAGGAAGGAGCCATCACTATTGATAGCTATGCACATGAGAGGGCCGCCGTGGAGTGAAAACTCGTGCTGTAAAGAATAGCCACCCTGTACAGTATGAGGGCAGATGCGATACGGTATGAGGAGAAGCTCACAATTCGCGAAGAAAATGGACTGTCCATTCTGGTTGTGGTCTTGCAAAACTTCCAGCTGTCGCGTCACCACTGTCTCCTAGTTACGACAGGCAGTCATATATACGAACAGTCTACTCAGCGCTTTGCATTACACCGACACTGAGAATAACGCGTCGGTAGACAGGATGGAGGCGCTGGAGCTTGGTATTTGGTCATGGGCGCGCCGCCGCACTCGGTCTTACTTGCGCTCTGACTCTGATCTGTTCGGCTTCGCTCTGACCCGTTCTCGCTCTGACCCGTCCTCGCTCTGACTTGTCTGGCCTCCTTCTAGACTGCCTTCTGTCCGTCCCTCTGACCAGTCCATGCTGTCTTGGATATACCCTACTCTGTTTTCGATCTGACTGTATACCGTTGTCTACACTAGTCACTTCTTACTCGTCCTCGGCTTGTGTCTCGCGTTGTCAAACTCTCAGGATGGATGGATTTAAGTGGGTGATTCACAGTTTGGTCGCCGAAGGCCCATGATACTTAAACTTCCCATCGTTGCCTGGCTAGTTCACGCTCCTCCCGTGCCTCGTCCACCTTACACTTCCTGTTGCTGTTGAACCGTGAACGACGAGATGTCTCAGTTCAGCATTTTCATTGCTGCCCTGCTCCGTAAGATTCATCACGTTGGCTGTATGTCGTCTGAAGGTTTCACAGGGACAATGACACCGCCGAGTGGGCTGGCGTTCTCGCAACTCGTCTGCAACAGACGTATCAGTGACGCAATCTTGCAGCACTGCTCCCCGACCAGTCTACTTCGCTTGTCGAGGACCTCCCGTGCCATTCACACCACTGTTTACCGCTATATACGCATCAATTTCGACATCGACCGCCTGCTTCGTGTATTTTTCGAAGACCCCATCGGCTTTCGGCTCCTGCAAGCCAGGTGTGAGCTGCTGATAGGGGGCTCTACCGCCCTTCAGTTTTTTCACCGTGCGTCATATGCGCATTCCGATTTGGATCTATACGTTGCGCGAAAGGAACGATTCGTCGTCGGATGTTGGCTTCTCGATGCTGGGTACATCTTCGTACCCCATCGTGGACAGCCTGCAGGCTTTCTGGACGCAGCCACACATCCATTTGTCGACAGAGCGTCGGGCGAATATGTAAAAATGCGTGGCGTAGCCGCTGTCTTTACATTCAGAAACGCTGGAGGAAAACAAGTGCAGCTCATAGCAGCGGTGAGAGCCCCAATGGAGGTTATCCTGATGTACCACTCCAGTGAGTGTTAATCATACATAATTTCCAATCCTGACCTTACATGTCATCATAGCCTGTGTTCTGAACGTCATCTCTTTCAACACGGCGTACTGCCTTTACCCGCGGGCGACGCTGGAAGCTCGCTGTTCCTTGATGCTACGTCCCGACGAGTCACTCGAATATAGTATCATCTCGAAGTACAGTGACCGGGGCTTCCAATTCGTCGTCAACGCTCGCGAAGACGACCCTGCCTTTCCATTCGGTTTCGCGCGATGGATGAATGATAGCCACAGCTGGACCATCCCGTTAGACGTGTCTGCGCTGACCCGCCGAGCGTCATCTGGGTCCAGCGAGCAGTCGCTTCCCTCATTGGATGCCACAGCAATCACGTCCTGGATCCTACGAAAAACACCTAAGATCCACATGGCGTATGCCGTTTTTACGAGCAATGTGTTTGCACGTCACTATGTCTGCCTTGACAGTGTCATGTTGAATGCGGCCTTTTCCTTCGCCGCCATGTATCTTCCGTTGGCCGCCGATGGGCAGCACAAGTAAGTGATCAGATCATTCAGCCCTTTTTTTCTGATGATATCTCACTAGGTACGACGAGGAATTCTTGCGTTTTTATCTTCAGCACCGCGATTCTAGGGTTCCGACAGCGGTGTCCGATTATGTGGAGAGGTGGAACAGGATGGCAGAGCAGTTCAGCATGGAAAACGAGATTATTTGGGTTCACAGAATGTAGTATGACCATTCATTGGATGCCATTTAGCACAAGTCTAATTACAATACAGCTTTTGAGGAAGCCTACGCCTGATGTCTACGAGCCGTGAGTAACTATGTGATAGTCCCCGGCTCGGGAATAATCGCAGCACCTGGTCGCCACAAGATACGCCGAATTTACGACCTGAGTAGGCTTTCGGCTGAATTACAACGGGAGTCACGAGCGAGTACAGGTGTAGAGACACAGAACTGCCATCCTGTGTTCAAAATAGAAAACAACGCAACGCGGAGAATGAACCTAAATGTGTTGCGCTCCCATGACTCACTGCTGTCGGACTCAACTCGCTTATGTGTGCGTTCAGGCTCGGTAGGCGATTGCGCCTCGAAGTCTAGGTGAGATAGAATGTGTTCGAAGGTGGATAAGAACGTGAGCAGCTCTCGCAGCTTCATCGAGGGGTGGCGAGCCCGTCATGCCCCATGATGACGAGAGCCATCGCTTTGTCTCAATGAACGAAGCAATGCATTGTAGCGATGAGAAGAGTAAGAAGTGTCGACAGCCCAGGTGATGTGGCTAGGACGACGTCCGGACGAGGTGTAGTCATGCGTGTTGTGGACGCTCGTGGGTGCGCATGCCCCGAAGTCTCTACTACTCTCTAATAGTGGGCTAATTGTACACAAGCCTATTGGCAGCTTTGGCAATCTTGGCGCCGAACGCGCGCATCCACCGCCCGAAGAGCTCAGGAAAGGCGTCCCGCACGCGCGGGGAGCCGTCCTTGCCGTCATCGATGACTCCGTTCATCTGCTTGTCGCTGTCTTCGCGATTAATCGCTTCGGCCTCGAAGTTCTTCGCATTGCCACACGTGTCACGGTCCCTGAACCCGTGCTCGTAGACCGTCCGCTCCACGGTAGGCCGCGTAGGCACCAATCCTCTGGAAGCGGGTTGCATCCGGCGGACAGTAGCCTGTTCGGGCGCTGCTCGCGTTGGAGCTCGTGGCGATGAGGCGATGGGGTTCTTCGTGAGGAAGCCCGAGACGTGCTCCCAGGGCACCACGCGCGCTCGGCGTTCTTGTCTTTCCTGTTCGCCCTGCAGCACAGTCGCGAGGAAGGTGTGGACGACGCCGATGCACGGATTGGGACGGCTCGGGATTTAACGGCTTACGCTTGCGGACCCGGTGGTCGAGGAAGGTCGGCATGAGCGCCATGACAGGCGCAAACGGCAGCTCGGACTCTCACTGTGCCGCGATCGCGTCCGGCATGGTTGGCGAAGGTTATGCGATTACATTGCTGGCCTGGGCGGCTGGGTATTGGCGGCGTCGTCGTCGTTCATGCGCCTTTGCTCAGCATTGCGTCTCATCTATACCTTGATCTGGCTCCACTCGCCATGAGAAGGCTTGACAATGCGTAAGGCGCACCATCCGACACGTCGCAGCACTGCGGTCGGTCGTCCATACTCGAGCGCGTCGACGTTGATAACTGCCGTCGCAATCTACACAAGTTCTTCAAGTTCAGCACCTGTAATGCAATAAGTTAGCATTTGCTGTCTGCGCGATACTGAAGAGTGAGCCGACTGCCACATGTAACCAATCGTGGGCCTGCGCGGGGCACGCGCACGCAACCACACCGAGAAGAGCAACTGACCATCGATGAGTTTCCCCCGGAAGCGCGCGAGCACAGGCTTGAAGTCGCCCGATTAGACGTTGATACACAAAATGCCGTGCATATGCACGGAGAGCTCGGTTAGCTTCGCAGCGGGAGCTTGCCGTCTTGAGAACGCAGGGCCCGACCACATCCCGAGAGTAGCCCCCTGCGATACTGAGTGATCATGCTGTAAATAACTGGCCTCTAGCACTGCTCACAAAAACGAGGACACGTACCTTTTCATGAAGTGATAGACTGCGCGCAGCTCTTCCGTCTCCTTCAGGCCCGGGGCGATGTGACGACTAAATAGGCCCAGAGCCGGGAGCGAACGCCAGGCCCTTGAAGTACCAGTGTTCGATATCTGCCGCCAGCGCCCGATCTCCAGTTCCATCAACTGTGTCGCCGCTACACCCACACTCGGGGTACCCGACGAATGATGACTGCTCTTGTTGCGCAGGCGGAACGAGCAAGCCCACGGGCGGGGCGTTCTTGTCAGAGGCGGCGGATGTGTTGCGCGTGCTGGGTAAGGGTGTCGCGATGAGGTGGCCTGCAGAGAGCGCGGCGCTCGTGATCGCGTTCGCTGGTATGGCTGACACGGCGGAGCGGAACCGCGTAATGTCGCCGAGCGACCCGACCCATCCGTCGCGGAAAAGAAGGTTGTTCTCCTTCGCGAGGTTCGCGTAGAACGTGTACGCGTCGTAGATTCTGGTCCAGCCTCGAATAAGCACACATCGAGTTTTTGACCGTGACATGTCATCGTGACTGTACGCACGTGACAAATCAGCTGCCGCGCGCCACGACCTGTGGAACCAGTTGACAGAGCTTCGAGTAAGTCATCACAACTTTATTATAGCGTACACACTGACCAAAGTCGTCGCACTGTGATTTGCACAGAACCGCCGGCGGATGCGGATGCAATGGACAATATGGAGCATGGAGGCGAGCCTAAGGAGGAGCGAGCCACGCCGCTTCCCGCGACTGCTGGAGATGGCACCGCTGGTGAGGGTACGTCGACGTCTGAAACGCCGGTGGAGATCATCGCCGATGGGGATGATAATGATACCAAGCCCGTCATCACGACAGCATCGACCGACGCGTCCCCGACGCCAGCACCAGTGCCGGTGCAGTATCCTCGGCCGCAGCAGACGTATCCGAGCAAGCTGCCTTTGGATGTTGCAATATTCAACTGCGCGCTTGCAGCGGGCGGCGACGAAAAGATCCGGGAGTACCTGCAGCCGTGCTTGTCATTGGGGTCACGGCACTCATCCCAGGTATGTCGCATGCTATAGAGCGCCGGTAAGCAGTGTCTACGTGCACGCCATTATGGTCTTATTTCCATCCATCGCAAGGTTGCAAGCTATCGCCACTCCGCTGGTCCCGTAAATGGAGAAGGTCCAGATCATCCCGCCTCCGAAGGACGTCGACCCTCGTGTCTTGGCTTGGAAGGGGGCGGCGGTACTGGGCAAGATGGAGAGCCTCGCCGACGTCTGGATCACATCAGAGGATTGGGTGAGCTCTTCGCTCGCCTATCGCCCATGACCGTCCTAATGCGATGTCGTAGGATATTCTCGGTATGCGGGGCGTGAAGGAAAGATGCAACTATCTGTGAAGACGTTCAACGCTGCGGCCTCATCTTGCAATCTGATGGGTGGTTATGGCTCCGACGTTGTGCTAGGGTGTGAGCGTCTCGCGTCGCCGGCATTCCATACGCGGCACTGGGGTGACCGAGTTGTAATCCAGTGGTAAAAAGGCGGCCGAAAACTCGGGGGCCCGAGATATGAGGAATCGGGTTCAGAGCCTCGGCGAGGGTTTAGACGTTTAACATCTCTTTTATCCGGATGAAGTCCTTCGGACGCCAGGCGTGCCAGTTTTTTGTCACGTACGTGATGTGTTTATGACCAAGTCTAGAGAGATTATGAGCCTGAAACCGAGTCAGCCAATCAAAAAGTGAAATCTTACTGAGCACGGCTGTTCCACTCCAGCCTTAGCACGCCTGACTCTCCCCAGCCCATGTAGGACTCCTCGTCTACATCAACCACTACTTTCCTCTTCTTACCGGGAGGGCTTGCCCTCCCCTTATTCTTACACGGTGTAAGCTGTTCTTGAGCCTCATTGTACGCGTCCACGATGCCAGCCAGCTCCTCCATTAATCCAACGAGTGCGTCATTCCCAAGGCGATTTGGCGCCCAAGGACATGTAATCGGGGAGCGCGGCGGCTCGTGTGGTACGAGGGGAAAGTGGGCGGTACAAAGCGGACATGAGAGTCCCGTGTACCACTTGCCGGATCCGTGCAACTGCCCGAAGTACCATCCGAGGATGCACGACGCACAAAAGGAGTGCCCACATGTAGGAGGCGAGAAGCTGTGTGGACAAGCGCTGTGGGAGACAATCAGTATATCATCCACGATAGAGCGACGAAGGCAACATACAGTATGTCAAAACACCTGTGCAACGAAAGTTCAAATTAGATCTTTTCACGAGTAATCCAGTGAAGGTGACTTACAAAGCGCACGAGAACTTGTCTTCCATGGTCTTGAAGATCTCCTCAGCTCGGTTCAAGTCCGGCACTCCTCTCTC
>ALYI01003537.1:0-64072 GCA_001969225.1 Ceriporiopsis andreanae CBS 279.92
CCCGCCGTCTGTGGCAAGGCCTGTGGTAACCGTGGAGGAGAACCATAGGCCGAGGTCGCATGCGATCTCGATTGACGATGAGAGTGATGTGGCTGCTGCGGCTGGGGACTCAGCGACAGTCTGGCGAAGGACGACAAGATTTCTTCCTGGGGCTGGACGAGCAACGGGTTATACTGCTGCGATGGGTTGCGGTCGGGGTGGAGGAGGCAAGGCTACGTTCCAAGGACTCCATTCGAGTCCCTGCGACGCGTATGTACGAATTGGGACCACGACTGGGATAGCGAACATCGACGGCGAATGCGGGGGCTACAAGACCTGCTTGAGAGGGTCTTCCCCAGCTATAGTCGATGAATGCTTGGCGAAGAGCGCTTGCTTGAGAAAATTGCGCGCCATCTGTGTCCTGCATTAGGCAAAGAATGAGCCGTCGTACATAAACTAGCTAGCTTTTCCCGTTCGTTTTGGTGTACTTGTCCGCAGGGTCCGTGTCGACTGAATCAAGATGCGGCGGCAGCGGGTCGTCCGTTGCGTCCACCCTGTGTATCGTCGTGTTGAGTGGTTACCGCTTGAAGAAGTTACGAGTGGCACGTACCATTGTCCTTGTGCAGCCTATCGCTCCACTCGAGAGCTTTTTGTATATGCGCTTCGGGTTGACATTGTCGGGACCTCGATGAACCGAGGACTCGGCTGTGACTCGAAGCACCGACACGCCGAGAGCGAGCGCGAAGTCGTCACAGAAGTATGAGAATGCAGAAACAATGGACGGGGAGACGACAACAAAGTCTTTGAGAGGACATCGTGGTGAGAGTAGAGAGCTGAGACCGTGGAAATCGAGACGCGTGTCTATCGACATTTGTCACATGATCAATCAACACGCGCGACGCGTCTCATTCGAGTGACTCGTTCCTCGATACTGCACCGTCAAATAGAGCCAAATGGATATTGTATTTCATAAACTACATTACTGAGGTAGAGGGCATATTTCTCCGATGCCTTCCTGTACGCGCTTGAAGATGTCCGTGTCCAACACGTCCGCAAGCATGTGGTCGCCATCCCTATCGAAGGCTGGTACTACTAAAATGCCCCGCACTATAGACTCGACAGGGATGAATTCGCATTGCTTGCGAGTCCGTTCTCTCAACCGGATCAAGCCCAGCTCTCTATCCTTCCGCCGCATCACACCGGTTGGCGCATCGAGTGCTTGCACGAGTGCAAGCCCAAATGTCTTGTGCAATTCTTTCACTTCGCATGTGAAGACAAATTGGAGGAGTGCTGGAAATTGTGATCCATTTGCGGGTCGTACCAGAACCGCATCATTCCGTTTCTGGTTGTAAAAGCGTTCCGACACGTGGAGAATCTGTGATTCTTCTGTCCAGGAGACACTAGATTCGTAGGTAAGTTTGATTGACTGGCATTCTATGATCTACAGGGCAGGAGTTAGGTGTGTGTGCTTACACGAATGGCGGACGTACCGTGTCGTCACGCGAAAGGTGAACTGAATTTCCATACGGCAGTGGGATATCCAAGGCTTGCAAAAAGACAGTCAAGTACTCCTGTAGCCGGACACGGAAGTTTCGGAAGATTATGTCGTTGCTTCGCTGTTCCTCTAGCAGTTCAAACGAAATCGGGACCTGGCGAGAAGCTAGCAACGCGTTCCCATACTGAAATGCGCTTTCCGGGGCTTCCTCTTCATGGAGACACTTTTGGTAGTCTTCATAAGCGTCCATGCGCCCTCGGATTGCAGAGGCAACCAGCCAATGATGCTCGATTGACGTGATCTAAGTTCGGTGTCGGCCCTCAGTGTGCTCCTCGAAGACCCAGCCTTGCCACGCACCTGATCATTGACGTTCTTGAAGTTGGTCCGGTTCCTGTATGTGTCCTTCAACAGGCCGTGTAGCTTCTCATTTGGCTTGGTATTGTAGTTCCGAGTCACCCCTTTGCCGCGGAGGTCCTGCGGAGAGTGCGCGTACGTGTGACCCTTAGGAAACTGCCAATTCTTTTCCGGGAAGAACGGTGCGAGTGCCTGGAAACTATCAATGTACGGTTGATCAACAATTCATTGAGAAAGAACGAACCTTGATCTCCCGTTCAAGTCTCGCGACCGCCGCTTCCACCGCTCGGATCGTCTTCTCGGTGTGAGTTGTACATGCGAGCCACGAATCCAAGATCTGATATGCGCGGATCGTCACAAGCAATTGATAGCCTTGTGGGCTTCGCTGTTTTGTCAGCACATTGTGCGCGACAAGAATAATGACCTGATGGAATCATGATCAGTGTACAATCACTACGAAAGATACATGGGTGATGTGTACCTTGGACACATCCTCGTACTTGGTGCCATCAGTAAACGTAACGTCGGAGACAGTGAAGAAGTGATTCAGGCCTGAGAAGCGAGGGACTGCATTGACCCTGATATACAGACTAATTTGAGCATTGAAATATTGCATAAGCCAGCTGTACGCACTGAGCATCGACTTGCGCTTGTGCCTCTCGTCCTAAGTCATCCAAGACCTCCTGGAGGAGGACAAGAAGGTGCTTTCCGAAGAGCCCGCTGTGAAAAGCGTGGAGGCGATCGAAGGACAATGCTTTATGGAGATTCATCTGGAAAAACTTCCAGAACACATTCTAAAAATTGCAGTTGTAAGAATTGTACCCGAAATATCATCTCACAATGATCTCACCTCAGTGGGGCGGATTCCGTGAGCTTTTGTCTGCTCATTCTTCTGCGTGATGTTGAGTAGTATGTCGCGAATGATGTACTTGATATCCTCTGGATCACGAATTCGCCATGGCTCCGTAACGTCCCACATTCGATCTTTCGGGACGACACATATGGGACAAGGAAATAGACACTTGAGACCACGAAGAAGCGCCATAGTGCATCTGTTATTGTTCGAAATCAATGTGCTTCTACGACAAACACGAGGACGTACTGTTCTTCATAATCTGCCGAAAGAATAAGGATCATAAATCTCAAAATACGCCTGATGTCGTCGCCACAGTCGTGAGCGTAGCCTGTGTGCGAAGCTTCTATAATATCTTCGAATATCCGAAATGCGCTTTCATGCCAGACGACGTTCTTGAATGTTGTATATCCCGTCTTTCCCTGTTCCTTGGCTTCTTTGATGATCTGAAATATCATGTAAGCCATGCTAGACGAAAGGATTATACGGTAACATACGATCGGTAACATTCCGATGATGCGTCCGGCACCCAAACCATTGCTGTTGCGAACCCAGTAGGGAAGCTGACTCCAGCGCGCTACGACTGGGTACGCTTGCTGTGTCCCGAAAGATGAGAGTAATGTCTTGTCTGCGTAAATCTCGAAAAAAAATGGGACTTCGTCCGGAGCAAGTTCGCTCTACGTCGCAAATATATCAGTACTGATTCTGCAAAGTTAGGCACAAACACTCACTTCACACTCCCACGCTCTTTCACCAGTCATCGGCTCATCAAATACGGGCTCCCACTCAGTGCCATCCCAGCGAGATTTCCGGATTGCATGCCACTCTGCCTTCCGTGCGAGGATTGGATCGGCCGCTTGGTCGAGGAAGTACTGCAATAACGGACGGCTATGCATCTCGAATTCGCGCACAGCTCCTTTGTATTCAACTGGAATTGTGTGTTTTTCGTACTGATGTGCGTGAAAGATGATCAGCCACAGGTGAAGAATCAAATTACATGCACATGTACCCGCTGCTGTGTTGTCGATGCAACCGTCCATGCCGATACCAAATCTGCATACGACATGATACTCAGCTTTGAAACGCCACTTCGAACTCGGCCTATTATAGCAAGAATGGCTTCAACTTGACGCTGATTGAGTTCCGCTTCGAGGGCCCACTCGGCGAACTCGAAGTTATCTTGTGTGCCGAATATCTTCCAAGGTTCGGAATCTAGATACTCGTCGGACTCATCTTCTTGTATGCTCTGCAAATACTCGTCAAAGTGTCTCACGACAGGTGGGCGTCCACTGTGAGGGTGATACTCTATCTTGATGTCCCCAATTTCGAGCGTGTCGTCCTCCGCTGCGGCAGATGAATGCTCGGGTAGCTGTGCCTCTCCTTGCAATAACACACCGAGAGCATGTTGTTCTGTGACTTTTTATGAGTTACTGTGCAATAAATAAGTATATGAATGATAAATCCGTGCCTGAAGCTTCCTGATCCGTTGGGAGTGTCACGTCGGTGTCTGCATAATCCACGAGCATTGCATCAGCAGGCACACCTGCTGGCTCTTCCTGTGGCTCAACGAAAGGAACAACTCTTGGCTTTTTATTTGACTGCTCCTGAAGAATTGCCGCACGATCGCGGCCTGAAAAGCGCCGAAATCGACGAGACGTCAATAGAGACCCAGCGAGAGAAAGCCGTAAGTACCTTGCTGTTTGCGTTGATTTCTCTCCGCTTCTGCTTTCAGTTGTTCCTCTTCTCTCTGCGCCCTTGCCATACATGCTTTGACATGGCTCCGAACGCCTTTCGCGTTGAAGAGTTTGCCGCAAACTTCGCACAAGGTTTCCTTCTCGGTTGTGTAACGCTCTGCACCGTGTTTTCGCATTGTAGAAATATTGTGAGGCTATACAGTGTATGTGGAATGAATGAGTCGAAGGAAAGTAAGCGTTTCGTGAGGTCGAAGAACCGTACACACGCGAAATTTGGCGAATGAAGGATCAAGGCGAGCCTATTGCACGCACGGTCGATTAATTGCTTTGTAAATAGACGAGACGGAGTTGCGCACCTCAGCGGAGACCGTAGAGTAAAAATCGCTGCTCTAACGGTATGTGCACGTTGACATCCAAAGCAAAGGCTCGCGAGGTGCTCGCGAGAGCCTCGCGAGAGCCTCGCGACGAAGAAGCGCTTGGTTGATCAGATCGCGAGATCCTTTGATTCCGAAAAGGTAATAGCGATCAAATCGCGACCCAATCGCGAGGCGGCTGCTAGGTTGGCGCTATGCTGGCCCCTCGCGAGGCTTTTCCCAGTTTTCCGACATCACCATGC
This sequence comes from Ceriporiopsis andreanae CBS 279.92, assembly GCA_001969225.1. NCBI lineage: Eukaryota > Fungi > Basidiomycota > Agaricomycetes > Polyporales > Meruliaceae > Ceriporiopsis > Ceriporiopsis andreanae. Next base: position 4,992 of record ALYI01003537.1, read on the forward strand.
TATGCGTTGTTTCCATCATACTAGCGTCTACTGATCGTCTTGCATATTACCCTTCGTCATACATACCCGTGCGCACAAGCTTCGTGCCGCCCTCTCCCTTGTTTACCTCGTAGCTCTCCATCTCACGCTCTCTACTTTAGATCACATCTCGCGCTCTTTCAAGCGGCGCTGAAATTCAGCGTCTATGTCTCCTCGAACACGTGGACCGAGTCGATACATTTTTACTTCTCTTTCGTTCGTGCTGCACGACCTTGCGCGATATCAATTCAGCAAACGTACGTATCGTGATGTACTGACCCATCACGGCCATGATCGCTGTGACCGAGCACCGCGAAGTGTTTTCAGCTAAAACAAGCCAGAGACAACCCCGAAGTTGATTGAGCTGTATGTGACTTGTGTCGCTCTAAATATTTTCACCACTAATGCCATGTAGCACTCTCCAGACACCACCCAACAACCGTCAGACACAGATGACATGGCTTCGTGGACTTTCTCACCTCTACGCTTACAAATTAAGACCGCCGCCTTTGTTGAATACATCGTACAAGGAGGGTATCATTTGCGCGATTATTTCGAGCTCGTATTTGCTGAAGTCCCCACGCAGGGCCTCAATAAACCCGACTTCATTGTCTGCATGGTCCGCTACCGCTATAACCAGCTGCGCCCATGCATTCCTGCAGTATTTCGTATGTCAGGACTACACCGACTGGCGGCAGACGCGACCCACCCGATGGATTCCATCAGCGGAACCAGTGTTTTCCCGAGTGGAATGGCAATGTAGCATTCGCTCCGTTCACGAACGCCATGGCTGAGCGAGCGATGCTGCCTCTAGAACGTCAATTCACCGTGGCTAAGAGCTATTGCAGTGGACATACCCTGGTAAAGACCCGGCGGAGCGCGAGTAATGGTCGAATAATGACTCGTAACTCCTCCTCCGATATCCATGGGACCAGTGCATACACGTCCGTTATGGCTTCCAAAGCAGATTCGACAATGGATGCGCAAACTTCACGTTCGGAGGGATGCAGCGCATCGAGGACTTCCTTGATGGGGTCATGGGTCTTCAACTCTACCGCGACGACTTACGATACCGCCAGTACTGAGCAGCTGTCTTTTAGGCTCTCGAATAAAGCGCACCTACGGAACAATTGTATATATGTCTTGATCTCGTGCTGTACGCGGATTGATGTGGTGTTGGTCGCGTCGACCGCCGAATTGACGACATCCGGAGGTTTAGCGAGCGAACACAGTGGTGTACAGGTCAAGATAACAAAGGGAACTAAAATCCAGGCGAGCAGCATCTCGAAACTGGAGCGCCATTTCACTCCGGTCAACGTATTTGTACGCATAGCATGCATGCGGTTGACACGATCCATGCAAGACGTCTGTTTCGTTACAAACGGACGTCAGGATAGTGGGTGAATCGAGGCAGCGGCACGACCGTGGCATACGTAACGACGTTGGCATGTCCGGTTCCGACTCGAATAACATGGTTCCCCGAAGTTCTCGGCACTCGTCATTTATCTTTCCCGCATAGACCTACAAGGTGGGCTTTATATTTTACGTCTTGGCCAGACATAAAGCAAGGCTGTCGTAGCTTTGCCTGGATACCTCCGCGATCCCTCTTCGTATTTGGGCGTCTATCGCTTCCTCATTGGGTGATCGACATATTGAGCGCCTAACGAAACTCCTGCACTGGCAGCAACGTGCACGGTCTGCTCACCTCACTGGATCCTGGTCTCGAGAAAATGCGCAGACGAGCTTCGCAGTTCATCCTCACTTCATTTGTTCCTATTTTGAAGAGCCCCTGATAGTCAACTTTGTTATGCGCCGTTATGTAGTTGAAACGTTGACAAGTGATCTATCAAGCAACCCGGCGGTTCCTGCGAAACAGTCACTAATGTAAGCTGCGATCTCCTACGAAGAGCCTCTACGGTGCGTAGGCTAAAGTCAACTATGATCCAGCTGCTGATCTTGTCTTTGTTCCTCGTGTGTCAAGTGAGTATTCAAATGGTACACTTTTCCTGGATTCGTCTTCCGGAGAAAGGTGCGCGCAGTCAGACGGTTCAAGATCTCTTCTCAGGACGAATTGACGCTATATCTGCCGAACTGTCTATCAAAGTTTCGTGTTGTTCTAGCCATGACAAGTTGCGGGGCTAGAAAGGCCGTGTGCCGTGTGCCAATGAAAAGCACACCCTTCCCGCACTATATCAAGAGCTTTGGATCCTTTGACTCCCCTCCGTACAATGTCGATGACCAGTAACAACTTTACCCAGGACCAGCTCGCCTTATTACAGACCCTGGTCAGCGATAACACGACATACCGCGCCGCGTATTGCTTGAATCCGCCTCCGGACGTCTGCCCGGAGTGGGGGGTATGTGCTCAACCGGATGTCACGGGTAAATCCTATCCCATTCGGCGCCCCAAACGGCACTGACTGCTCTCCAGGTATTCTCGTACGTTGTTCAGGTACGATGGATATCCACTTCCTCCAGTCTGCTACTGATTTTCTCTTGCAGTATATGTGATACACGTCTGCACCGGTGCGCTTTTTTCGATTTATTCGATTTGTTCATGGGGTGCAATCCCGGTCGTCTGCCATTAGCCATCATTATCTTCGACCCTCATGCCGACATCAAGACAGCCTTCTGGGTACAGATGCTCACCATGTACTCCATCGAAATCCCCGCAATTATTTCCATCGGCTACGGCAGCTTCTCCGCACTGCACACGATGCTTGCCGCGGCCGTCGTCACGTCGCCACTGAGCATCTCTCTATGGATCTCAGCTGGATTCTCCTTATTCCGAACGACGGTCTCAGTGCGACTTGCACCAATCACAAAACCTTGGCCGGCGAAGACGGCGTGTCTTCTATCGGGTGCCATGGCACTATTCCTATGGACCGCATGGCTCGTCCCCTCCGTGAAGTTCTCGCAGCCGGCATGCACATTTCAAATCATTGATTCGGACGCTGCGAACAGCGCATTCGGGGTCATAGGCCCAATGTTGTACGTCTATGTCGCGTTGGGATTGGTATACTTTGCACTCTGGCTGCGTGCATCGCGATTAGCATCCACTGCTACCATCGTCACGGCTCCAATATTCTTCCATTTTTCGAGATACAACGAACTGTAAGCGTTCAAACCTCCTCATTCAAGTATGATCCTGAATTTCTGGTCCAGATGGTGGTCTCGAGCACGATTCGGTGGCTTCGTCATATTTGGCTATCTCGTCGATGCACTGTTCTGGTTATTCGGCCTGATCATCCTAGCCGGCTTCCTCCTTTTCTTTGGTGGTCAGTTCGCTGCCAATGATGCGGGAGACTATCAGATCGATTTTCAGGTGTTCTCGATGTTCGCTGTTACGATACTCTGGGTGTACGCCATCATACGACAATTCCGCAAGATATTCCGGCGACGACACCTCAGCTTGACTGCAATTTTTGCGTGGTACGTGATCCACAAGCAGGAGCCTCTGCCTATCAACCATCGTACTGACAAGATTGCAGGCGAGCCGTCCGTGAACATCACCGTTATATTTTTGTCTTCACTACCCGTATTCTTCCCTTCCTGTGGTGGGCAATCTACATCGAGGCTTTTGTTGACTCAAACCATACGGACAATCAGGATTGGTTCTCCTACGGCCAGGTACGTTCAGATTACCTCGCCAGCGGGTTCTATTCTGATGAAAATGTTAGCTCGTGGCTGTTTTCGCGATGATTCCGCCTCTAATGGATGCGGTTCCGATACTATTCTCCTATGCACGCCACGGCCTGCAACGTAGCAGGATCCCCCGAGTATTCCACCGCATGCGCCCTACTCCAATGCTGCACTTCCTTCGTGTGGCAGTTCCTAGGGCTGTCCGCGCGTGGACATCCACCGTCTTCCATCACCAACAGTGGCTGTACGCGCCCATAGGCGGTGCAACAACTGGATCTGTGCCTGAGAAAAATGTGGACATCGAGATGGGCGCTGGCATCTCATCGCGCCATTCCGTGGACGCTCCCGATGGCGGATCACCAGAAGCAGCGAAGCCATCTCACGAAGACTCGGAGGATACCACGCTGCCCCTGTTGGCGCAGACGCAAGATACACCTGAGAGAGTACCGTAGGATCTGACGCGTCCTGGACTGCGGACAGGCTGCGCGAAACCGACATATACCAGCAGCATGGCAGAGCGACACCCGTTCCCGAAAAGGTACACTCTGTAAATGATTTCATATTTTGTGTCACAGGAATCTTAGGCTGCATAGGGCATACTATTCATTTTCCATAGTACATGCGTAGCATATCATTATAGGCAAATCTACTGTAGTCCGAGAACAGTCCGTGAGAGCGTGGTGCAGGAGAACAGCTTCGAGCGTGAACTCCCGCAATTTGCGGGTGCGCTATGCTTCTCATCAGCCCTTCTGCCGCGATATGGACTGAGGAGCGATGGTAAAGGAGCATGTCGGTGGTCACGACCAGAGAATGGACGTGGCGCACGGGTAATAGGGGGGTTGTCTTCGTTGCGCGAGCTGACTGGGGTGTATCCCATCTGGGATGTGGTCTCGTTACGAAAGAAGGTCGATAAACCAGTGATAAAATGTCCCGGGCGTGTGCTGCTAGCTCATCGTGTGCCCACACGCAACCTCAGCCGCTCGAAGCCCTGCTCTCCCCGCTCACGCGACAGTCCCTTGAAAATGCACCGCTCCCTCAGGAAATCTACGCGCCTCACGCCCTGGCTCTGCTCGAATGCCTGAGTCGTAGGAGTGGCCCTGCAGCGGCGCGTGTAGGCACGAGAAACCCCGATCGAGTCGGTCTGGGGTAGGTCGTACCACTCGCGGTGGGTCACCTGTTTCAACATTGCCCGGTGAATGGCGTAGAGGACATCGTATACGGTGATGGGTGGATTGGCGGCCTCTGCACCTGGAACGGCTAGATAGGGACTCCGAGTCCTGCCATCCTCAGGAGGCTCAAGCGTGATCTGCCACGCTTGCGGAAGCTCGTCGCAGGTGATGACCATCCGCGTGACGGACGGCCAGGTCGCCGTCTGCGTGAGATCCTCTCTGGACAACGGCGTCCCGGACGAGGCGCGATGGCTTGTGAGACGGAGGGGCTCGAAAACGCTGGACGAAAGGTCAAAGAGGAGCAGTGGCCCGTCCCCTGTCTCGCCATTGAGAAGCGGATGGAACGATGGAGGAGGTGGCGGGGCTTGTGGATACGATATGGGTATCCATGCGGGATAAACCCATGTCGGTCGAACGAGGGTCGAGTCTGAAAGACGTCGCCCTTGACTGTATTGCGGAGGGCCGTATCCAGGCACTGCACCGGGGAGAGGGGCGTACATGAACGGTGGCGAGGGAAATGGCGAAGGGTTTGGTGCAGGTGCAGATCCCATCATACCCGCGTGCCATGATGGAGGGCGTCGTCCGGTGCGGTAAACATCGTCCTCGTAAGGCTCGAAACGAACCTCTCTCCTTCCGGCCCCTGCGTTAGGCGACGGCGGTAAAGAAGCTGCTGGAGGAATAAAGGGCGTGATGAAGGGCTGTGGCTGGTAGTAGGGCCACAAGTACGGAGTCTGCATGTAGGGTGGTGCGTAAGGGTATGCCATCCTGGATGCTACTGGGAGTTGTTATGTGTCGTGTAAGTGTAAAGGACACCACCGCGGCGCAGGCACGCACCTATTTATTGACTTTGAACGACACTGCCCCAGGCGGTACCGACGACCTTAGAGCTCGAGAGACTCCAAGCTCCCAGTCAGATAGTCGGCCTAGTGTGAAGCCGGCGGAACTCAGAAGACTGTAAGGCGGCGGATTGTCCGAGGCACTGAAGAACGGGACTTGGCTGTACAGGTACAGGACTGCGGCATTTTGAGACAGTACTTAAACCCGCGCCGGAACCCTCTAGATGATCAGCTTCTGATGAGAGCGCCATTCTCACGATTTCTCATTGCCTGCCTAGGCTGTGAGAACCAAGGCATCGACAGGATCCAGCACACTTGCGATGGCCATCTGGTCGTTGCTGGTATAAGGTCTTGGTCAGTATGCCTCGTGACAAGATCAGTGATGCCAACAGACATACAGCCCTGAAAAGTGATTATTCCACAGGAAAGTCGCAGGTGATTTGCAGCATCGCTACCTCGTAGAAGCTCATCTGGGCAATGCAAGCGTGGCAGTGCGCCCGAGCTTGCATGGACGGGAAGCAGAGCTCGGCTCCAATCTGCCTCCCACAGAACGCTAGCGCGTCAGAGTTACAGCAGATGTGGGAAGCTACGATAAGGACGGAGCGCTGACGAATGACATGTTGCGACGGGGCTGGGATTTGATGATGAGACCGACGCGCACGCGAACGTCTGCGCAACGAAAGCCCATCTTGGTAGGGGAAGAATCATTGCACAGAGTGCGAATAGGCTGTGCAGGAGACTCTGCCCTGCCTGGCACGAAGACGGTATTCTTGGACCAGGAGTTTGGCCTATCGGAAATGCAGGTAAGCGTTGCTGGCGGGAACGATAACAACGAACCGGCGATGTTGTTGTGCACATTCAGACAGTACTTTCATTTTCGTTCCATCGTCGGAATTTGGTATGGAGGAAGGATCCGAAAGGGCTTGGATGACTCTGTTGGGCAGTACACGACGCACACTGTCATTTCCTAAATATCCCGGGCGCAAACCAGCCATTGTCGGTATCATCATATTGGTAAAGGCCGTGCGCTTCAGCACTTAGGGATGTTCAATAGAGACGACTCTAATTCACGAGTCGTAGATATCTGCGTCTTATCTCCCGCAGCTATTCATATGGTCGTCCTGTGCCCAAGTCCTCAGCTCATTGCCAGTAACATAGCCGAAGACGTACCTATCATATTCGTGACGGTCGGGCAAGTCGAATCCCCGGGTGGGCGACCAGAATGACGCGTCCATCCTTGTATTTATTATGGACAAGAATTGAAAGCGTTGGTAATGACCTCCGTGAATATCACAGTGAGCAATCTACTAGCCGTGAGCGAGGAATGCAACAACAAAGGCATATATAAGCTCACATAATCTGCCCCGAAATGATGAATTCTTGAGAGAAATCTAAATGGGGCATTGTCTCCTCTCGACTCTCGGGAGATCAAGCTATGCCCTCTACGACAACTCAGTATTATGGTGTATATGCTGCTGACACGCTCCGTATTCAAAGCTGAAGTAAGAGGGAAGAACGAGGACGGATAGCCGTCATAGCATTTGTCGCGACATGTTACAAGCCTCCGAAAGCGATGTACTTAGTGTTCATGTATTCGTCAATTCCATGACCGCCCTCGCGGCCTAGTCACTTCAGTCAGCAATGACCAGACGCGACAATTGGAGGATCACGTACCCAAGCCACTCTCTTTCATCCCGCCGAAGGGTATAACAGACTGGCTGATAGCGCCTGTGTTCGTGCCTACCATGCCGACCTCCAAAGCCTCCGCGACGCGCCACACGCGCCCAACATCACGCGAATAGAAGTACCCTGCGAGGCCTACCGGCGTGTTGTTTGCCATCTTGATCACCTCCTCCTCAGTCTCAAATTTGGTGAGCGCGGCGAGTGGGCCAAAGGTCTCCTCCTGGCACACGAGCGCGTCCGCGGGTACGTCGGCGAGAACCGTCGGGGCGAAGAACGCGTCGGAGCCAAGCTCAGGCAAGCGTTTCCCACCGTGCACGAGCTGTGCGCCGCGAGCGAGCGCGTCGTCAACGTGCTTCTGCACTTTGTCGGCGGCACGCGCGTGTATGAGCGGCCCATGGGTCCTGTAACGCCGCAGGGCGTGAGGCGGTGCCGACAAGGCGGTATGGAGCAATACGAGGACTTACGTGTCTGCGGCAAGCCCGTCACCGACTTTGAAAGCCGCCACCTTCTCGGCGAGCTTGGACGCGAATTCGGTGTAGATGGAGCTGTGCACGTAGATCCGGTTGGCGCACACACATGTCTGGCCGGAGCCGCGGAACTTGCAGGTGATCGCACCTGCTCTGCACATGAGTCCCCGCACAGTATCAGTGATGGCAATCGTGGCGTACCTGCTACCGCCGCGTCGATGTCTGCGTCATCGAATACGATGAAAGGCGCATTTCCACCAGCTTCGATCGAGACCCTTGTCAGGTAAAGTCAGCGACAATACGCCGCTTCTCATGAATGAACTGACTTCTTCATTGTTCCTGCCGCATATTTATACAGCAACTTCGCTACGGGCGTGCTGCCGGTGAAAGAGACCTTCTTTACAATGGGGTTTTCGCAGAGCTCTCGGCCCACGTCTTGGATATTTGCGTGTGTAGTGACGACATTGATGACGCCTGCAGGGATACCTGCACGGTTCGCCAGCTGCGGCAAAGTCAGCTAGTGTCGAGGCCTCATCTGTGTAGTACTGCCTCCAACATACCTCTACCAGAGCGAGACACGAGAAGGGTGTCTCGCTAGGGGGTTTGATGACCGCAGTACAACCTGCGGCGAGGGCCGCACCAAGCTTGCGGGTTATCATCGCGGACGGGAAGTTCCATGGTGTTAGGATAGAGCTAGAAACGCCGATGTTGTGAATTTCCGAACGGAATGCTCAAACCTAAAGCAGCACCACACTTACACGACACCTATTGACGCTTGTTCAGCATCACCACTGAGCATCGAGCACTGAAATCACGTACCAATGGGTTGTTTTATTACGACGTTTCGTGTACCGGGAAAGGGACACGGGATGACCTCTGCAAACGCAACCGGGCGACGGTCGATAACGGCCTGGAAGGGAAATACACGGCGTGCTTACTGACCTCCGTATGTTCGCACAGCTTCCTCGGCTACAGAGGATGAGTAACATCTCCGTACAGGCGTAAGAAACGCGTACCAAACCACTACAATGTAGATCAGCACCAGCATGCCACAAGTTAGGGAAGGCGTACTTCGAGGAAGGAGGAGCTGTACGCAATTTCGCCCTGGGGAAACTGTGTAAATTAAGTTTTACGGGATTCAGTGAAGTGACATCTACCTTTGAGTCTGACAAGGGCTTTCCGTTTTCCAGGGTCTGAGCCGGAGTCTCTAGTCAGGTCCGAGGGAGGGCGTGATGTGGAGTTACATACAATAAGACGCGATAAATCCTCTTCATGTTGCTTCATGAGCGCGTAGAACTTCATGATAAGATCATGTCGTTCCTATGCACAAGACTACTGAGTGACCCAGACAGCGCACCGGCACTGAAGGTACACACCTTTGCCGTGGTTTTGCTCCACGTCTTGAACGCTTTGGAAGCCGCATCAATAGCTTCTCTTGTCTCGATGAGACCCATTTCTGGTACTGTGCCGAGTTCCTGGGTAGTCGACGGGTCTATTCCGATATGCTATAAGACTGTGAGCGCGGGTTGGAGAGCATGGCGACTTACTGTTGACTGCAATCGTTCCGCCCTCCTTCGCGTCCACCCACTTGCCATCAATGTACGCTTGCGTGCGCAACAGTGACGCATCCTTCAATCCAAACTGTATGGGTCCGTCGTGAGACCCTAGGCACGCATTTCCAACGTTCCGAGCTACTTACCGCGGAGGTGCTCGCCATTCTGTGCCAGACGACCGCCCGTGAACGCGCAGCTGCGTTCCACTTTCCCCTGAGTGCGACTGCGACGACGCGTGAAGGGAGCATCATGGTGGATACCCCCGTCGTGTTATAAGTACAAGGCCAAGGGCCGAGTCAAGAGCCGGACGTGTGTGGACGGCCGAAAGCAAGAGAGGTTCGAGCGTGTAAACCTGCCCAGATGACTTCATCTTAGCCGAGCGCGCGGGCACAAAACCCGCTTCAGCATTTACGATATCGTTTCCACCTCAAATGACTCTCAGACTCCATTTTGAAGGCAAAAACTTCACAGGATGTGGGGTGAAGAGAGATAGACATGGTGTATAAATCCGACAGGTGACCCTGACATTGACTCGGCATACGCTGTCTACTCTACCGCTTGCGCGCTCGTGAGTTGTTCTTCCTGCTGTTCATCTGGCTGTCGGGAACGTCGAGGAATCCGCCAAGTTCTAACGCGTTTCTTGCAGATTGGTTGATGTGCTTGAAGCGATCAGGGCCCAAGTGAATTCCCCCAAAGTACCGTGTGACCACTACCAGGACGTTATTCACTTCCTAGAGAAAAGTTGTACAGTTAATTCTGGCGGTCCGTCATCAAGGCGCAATGAGCTCACAAGGATTTGCAGAAGGTGAGCAAGTCGTCCGCCAGCCGCTGTCTCGCCATCGTCGTCGTTGTCTACAGAATTGCCATAAAAACCAAGAATAAGAAGCAAAACTCGACAACGTACCTTGATGCAATACTGTGCCCACTTGGCAGCGCCATGCGTTTATAATAGGGTGAGCGGCTCGTGCGATGTGCCGGTCCGACATGAGGTGAGCTAAGACGAGCGGTACCTGCGTCCGGGGATAATCAGGGCAAGACTAATAACGCCAGCACAACTCAGCGAACCTGCGATGGATCCGTAACCCGACATGCGCGTCCGACAAACGCGCTTTTGCGATCGATGATAGGTTCAGATTCCACGATCTCAATCCCTTCAGGAATTGTAACCGGCGGTGCTGCTGGCGGTTTGTCTACATGGTCGTGGAGTTCGGATACCTTCTTGTCCTTCCCTTCTTCGACGTCTGGCGTGAATGCCCCTCGCTCGTCTTCTCTGAGGAGCTGGCCAGCCAACTTCTCACTTTTCTTGGTGGAAAACCATGCAGCGCAATGCTCCTTGACCCACTCCAGGCCATCAAACACGCAGACAGAGTCTGCCACCCATTCAATACCTTCCGACGAGATGTACGTGCGAAGGATCTCGCCGAAGAGAGTTGCATCCACACCGAATGGCCCAATGTACCTTGAAAGCAGTTGCAACTGGGGTGCTGATGCGGCGGGATAGTTCGGTGGAAGCGACACTAGAACGTTGCACTTGATGTCCTCGTCCTCTTCCGAAACGCTACTCAGCGAATTAGCGCATACACCACCACATGAGGACGCAACCTCACCTGAGACTGATCTCAAATCGGATCGTCGGATGCCCGCCGCTCGATTCGCCCTTGGGCGAGCCCGCTTTCGCAGGCCAGACCTTGATGGCGTCGTCGCCGTATATTGACTGCAAGACTACACCCCATAATCGAGGACAGCACGAGCGTGAGCAGCATGAGAGGCGCGGTGTTCAGGCTTCCAAGGCGAAAGGCAGCTCGCACCCCCCAGTTCAGACGCGATGGGCTCGCGTTCCGGGTCCACGGACAGCTCGGCAATGAGCTCGTCTAGGCTGATCTTGAGCTCGTCGCCGCTGGGTATCTGCATAACGGCGAAAGACGTTGTAGCGAGATGGAAGTAGGAGGAAGAGATGGTATCTGGGCGCCTCACTCGGACGCTGAGTCCTCTTGGAGTTACTCTATAGCCAGCTATAGCCCCGCATACTCGACTCTCGAACCACCATCGCACTCCTGCGACAGATCTCCTCCCACAACCATCTCGAAGCTGATTATAAATGCCGGGAGCTCAATCGAATATCAGAGTCATAGTCAGATTGCCATGGAATCGACCTGAGGAGCCACTACCAGATCCTCCTCCTGTGGGCGAATCAATTTCCACGCGGTGAATTCCACTGACACCTCAGAAAGCGCAGGTAGAATGGAATGCGGAGAAAGAGGCAGTTCTATGGGAGGTTATTGCGAAGTCCCGGGCGGTCGAAGGGGCGGGAACAGATTGTGAGCGCACTACTGGCGTCCGTCTCTCAGCAGGTTCCCGACTCATTATACCGTGTCGTTCGCGTTATCCAGGGAAAGGGCTTGCCAACCACCTCCAAGTGCCCTTGCCATATCTTCTATATCGTGCACAGGTACGGTACGAAGAAGATCTACGTGGGTTGGCAGGTATCCGCGGCGCACTCAGCCCTACGTCGCCTACGGCCGGACAGGGAGGACCAACCGTCAGTACGCCTCCTGGAAAGCCGACCAGCACGTCCGGCGAATACTTCCCCAGCACACCAGATCGTGCACACTTCCCTCGCAGAGACTCGCTGCGCTTTGGCAGCGGGAACCTCTCCGCGTCGGGTTCCGGGCGACCACTCGCGATTCGCACCCGTCTGAACTCGCTGGGACACCACTCGATGGCCTCGCCGCAGAAGGTCTCGTCGTCGTCTGTCTTGACGCTGCAAGGCCCGAAACGACCGCATACTCAGCTGCGTCCGCTCACGCCAACATCCTCGGGGTCGCGGGCCTCGCCAACATCTGCTGTGTCACCCCCAGATTCCGACGAAAGCGAAGAAGAGGAGCATGCGCGGCGTGAGGCTGAGCTAGAGAAACGTATCGAGGAGCAAGAGGCGCTCGACCAGAAACTCAGGGACCTAGAGCGCAAAATGACCAAGGAAGCTTTGGGTTTGGTAGCGTCGCCGCCACAATCGCCGACCTACCTGGACAAACGAAAGGGCAAAGAGACTGACCGCGGTAGGGTGCGACCGCTGTCGATGTCATCCGCTTCGTCGAGCCTGCATCAAAGGTTGAACATGCAACAGCTGGACATGAACATGAGTCGACGCATCAGTCAAAGCCAGACTCCAAGCCACCACAGTTTGTCGAGTACAAGCTCTCCACAAGGTTCCATACCATCTATTCCCTCGCCCCCGCCAGAATCACGGAGTCCACAGCTGTCACCCATGGCGCGGCATTTCAGCCCCGCTAAATCGACGAGTCCGCCAGCGATAAGTCACGGCGTCGCGTGGGGAAATGCCAGACCCGGTCGAGTGCGCAGCGAGCGAGGGAGCGAGATGGGTAGCGAAGCCTCCAGCTTTAGCGACATCAGCGGTACGCGCACATCGCCCGTATCGATGTGATTTTTCTCCTCATCTTACTGAACAGAGGCAGATTTGTCGGGATCGATAGACAGTGCGCTGATGTCTAACATGTCGAACATCTCCAATATGTCGAATTACCGAGGAGGACCTCGTCTGTACGTACTTCCAACCTTCTGATTTCGCCGACTTCCGACTCAACAAACATCTACGCAGCTCATTTGCCCGCAATAACCACACGCCTCGCCGTGGCAATGCCCGTTAGACTGCTCTGTTCTGATATATATTGTTCATGCTGCTTTCTGTGATTCTGTGATTGACGTACTTGTGAGGTCTTTGAACTAATTAGCCTTGAACCTTGTCGTGTATCTTGAACGCGTCTTACGGGCGCGTCTACTGAACTCGCAGCAGTACACTCTCGCTCGTTCTAGCACATTCCACCCGCATGCTTTGTACCCCGAATGCATTATTCAGAGCCCAGATGTACACGCAAGTCGTTCTGCAGGTGTATTTGAGGCTCACGGATACATTCGTGGCTCGGGAATAGAGTGCATTCTTCGCCGTTCGCTTCTTGATCTCAACCATAATCTCCACCACACGCTCGCCTTCTGCTACTTTTACTTTGAACACCACGCCAACATCCTGGATACAAGATGGAGCTGACCTTCTTGACCGAGCTCGGACAGTCGTTTGTCGTTGAGATCGACCCAAATATGGAGCTCGAGAATGTAATGGCATTGCTCGAGGCTGAGGTGAGCGAGCTGTTTTCACGGGCCTGCTGTCCGGCGACCTGACCCAACGGTTCGAAAGTCGGGCATTGCAGTGGGCGAGCAGAGCATTTCGTACGAAGGACGAGATCTGAGCAATCCGAAAGCGACTATGAGGGAGTGCGGCGTGGGCGACAAGTCGATGCTGCAGCTAAGAAGAAAGGTCCAGGTGGCAGGACGGTGCGTGCACTACTCCATGGTATGCTGCATGATATCTCATACACCTGAATTTCTACAGCACGGCAGAACAAGATGCGGAGATGATGCGATTACAACTCCTGGGTGACCCCGAGCTCATGCGGCAACTGCAGCAGGTGCGAAGCCATGCCATCCACGCATCCTGCTATACTCTGATCATTTCACTACAGACACAACCAGAAATCGCAAACGCGGCGCAAAACGATCCAGCGCGATTCGCAGAGCTGCTGCGTCAGACGCGGGCGCGGCAGATGGAAACGGAGGCCGAGCTGGAGAGCATCAATGCCGACCCGTTCGACATCGAGTCGCAGCGGCGAATCGAGGAGGCGATCCGGCAGCAGGCCGTCATGGAGAACCTGGAGCATGCGCTCGAGTATTCCCCTGAGGCATTTGGACGGGTCACGATGCTCTAGTGAGTTTCTTCGTGGGCTTGATTTTTCGAAATTTCAATGGTGTGCAGCGTACCTGTGGAGGTGAACGGTACCCCAATAAAGGCCTTTGTGGACAGCGGAGCTCAGCAAACAATCAGTGCGTAGGTTTCCCTTTATAGCGCCAGTCTTTACTGACGTGCGGTACACACTAGTGAGCCCCGAATGTGCAGAAGCATGCGGGTATGACCTTCGCGTCTGTAACGCGCTCAAGTACTGACACGCCCTCATTAGGATCATGCGTCTTCTAGACAAACGATTCTCAGGTATTGCACGCGGTGTCGGTACCGCGAAGATCCTGGGTCGCGTTCACAGTGCCCAGTTGAAGCTGGCCGATCTCTTCCTCCCATGTTCATTCACGATCATGGAGGTACGCACTCTTCCTATCTGCATCTTCGTATCTGCACTGACACGTGCCTACAGGGACGCGACGTCGACCTGCTCTTCGGGCTGGACATGCTGAAGGCGCACCAGGCGTGCATCGACCTCGAGAAGGGCGTGCTCCGGATACAGGGCTGCGAGGTGCGCTTCCTCGCAGAGCACGAGCTGCCAGAGAAGGCGCGCGACCCCGTACAGCCCGAACCAGCAGAAGGAGAGGCATCAGGCTCGGGCTCTGCTAGTACACAGCCGGCAGCAGCCTCTGCGCCGCCCCCAGAGCCCTTCCCGGGGTCCGGTCAGACAATTGGCTCGGCGCCGCAGCCAGGCAGGGGGCGCGGGGCACCCGCGGCGGGGGCGGCAGCGGCACAGTCGCGGTTCCCCGAGGAGGCGATCAAGACGCTGATGGACTTCGGGGTGTCGCGCGAGGTCGCAATCAGCACGCTGGACGCGGCGGGCGGGAACATCGAGCTCGCCGCCTCGCTGCTTTTCTAACGACGTGCCAAACATAGGGCGATTGAACGGAGACAAAAATGTCTGGGTGCTTCTGGCGCGTCCATATGTCCAGAGCTTCGGTGGTCTGTGTTTCTACAAGTACAATTGATCCATCCTCCATATTATCGGTATAAGATACAACACAGTCTTGCAATGTACAATAAAGTAAACGTCCGTGTAACAACAAAGATGATAACAGTGCGGAAGCGAAGAGTGGCGATAGTAGTCAGATGAGGCTAACCGTAGTCCGTATGAGTCCCCCGCGCCAATTGCGCATGCCAGCGGACCTGCGCTGGGACCAGTCGGTCTGCATACGGGCAAACGCATCCTGGATGTGCTCCGGACGCAGCGGTGTACGCGCCTCGGGCGGCGGGAGGAACAACGAGCACACGGGCAGCGGGGCGGGCTCTTCGTGCTCGGGCGACTCCTCGCGGCGCATGCGCTTCGCGTCCCCGCCGAGCGTCGACATATTTTTGCGCTTACCGAGCATCGGCGACGAGCCTGCGTAGTCCTCACGTAGATAGGAATCCTCGAGAGATTTCTTGACCTCAAGGCCCGCGAGGGTGAGCGAGCGTACCATCTCGAAAGCGAGGAAGCCGACGATGTCGACCGTGTCGTCGTTGGCTTTGAGATCCAGAGAGGCGGGCAGGTTCAGGAATTCTCTGAATCGCTTGGCTATCCTGGCGTTCAGTGCGTGTGTCGAGAATGCCAATTCGGGACCGCCTCACCTTTGCGATACGTGAATGATGCTTGGCGGCAGTCAGAATAATGCTGGTACTCCTCTCTGGTCATTTGTCGTGTTGCATCATCGGCTTCCTATACGACGGTGAGCTTGGACACGACTACCGTCCCGTAAAAGCACCGACCTTCAGCCGCTGAAGAGACGCTTCGTGCGCCTCCATGTCGTCCTCGTCCTCTTCGTCGTCTGCCGCCAGCACGTCCGAGAACATGGTCATAATTTCCCATGGCAACTTTATTGTGATTTTCTGTGCCTTGGCTGTAAGTTTATCTGGTATGTAAAGACGACTGGTTAGTCCGGCCACGCTCCCATCAGTAGATAAGACTGTACCATCAGCAGCTTCGTCTGGTAGGTCCACCTCCATTCCGCCACCCGCATCCCCTCCGGAGTCTTTGGCGTGCTTGCGGACGTCTTTCCATGATAAATACGTTCGGAGGCGATTGACTTTCGCCCGGTCGTGACGAATCAAGAAGATTAAGTCCTCAGCGGAGAGGTAGCGGGCCCCTCTCCGCGAGGCCAATGTCCGAGCCTGTATGATCTGCGCGACTTTCTCAGACACTCGCGCCACACGAACAGGAGCTACGGACGGACGCACCAGCTCGATGATCTGGCTCCTGACGATGTCCTCCATGAGATTGACCGTCTCCGACATGGGGTCCTGCACCTCGCCAAAGACGAACATCATCTGCGATATCTCGGTCACATACTTGTACTCGCGACCGCTGCCGCCCTCCGCCTTGCGGATCGTGGCCATGTTCTGGGCCGCTGCCGACGCAGCACCCTTTCCTCGCGCGGTGGTGGTGGCCTGCGGGGCTGGGAGCGGTGGGGTCGCGGTTGCTGCTATCGCCAACGCGTCGGCGACGACAGAATTGGTGGTGGTGGGTGGCTTCACGTTCTGCGGGTCCGTCATCTGGAATCTCCTTAAGGGCTAAGAGAAATAAGCGGAAAAAAGTAAGATGGCTTAGTGGAAGGTTGTAGCCAACATTACTTATTGGCGCGCGACGGTAAGTAAGTTTAATATGCTCGCTTATCACTCGCTTATCCTAGGAATTGTAGAGGACTTGTATGGGCGACCGTCGGTGCCAGTGGCGGCCAACGCGTGTTTCCTGACCACCACCACGACCTCGAGGGCCTGGATTGTTTTGTTGGACGCTCTGTAACGACATGGCGGCCTCATTTCCGCCGCCCTGATTGATGGTGAGTAACCTGTGATTGCATCGGACTTTTTGAACAGACGAGTGCCAGGACGAAGCTAAGCAATATGCTAGATAGCCGTCGGCGACGTCGAGCTGTGTTTCTGCTACAACAGTAACCGCCCAGTCGTTCAGACAATTAGGCTGGATGAGAGTCGTAATTTGCAATCGGAGCACTGTCTTTTGTCGTTGAGTCTCTTTTGTTGGCACGGATGTACTGATGAACTTTGACAGTTTGTACGCACATCGCATACCACGCTCGAGCGCAAACCGTCGACCGCGTAAGCTTTCTCCGTCCCTGCAATATGTACTCGTCCGCATAGATGTATCCTGCCAAGGGCCGCACGTATGCCACTCGCGTGATGTCTGCACTGGAAGGCATGAAGCTACCTACCTTTTTCTAGGTTTAATCCACATTATTTGGAATGTGCATTCATGCACAATGAACTATTCCATAAACCGTTCTCTCCCCCGTCCTATGAGATGCGAGTGAACACTGTTCGGCTCTGTGTGCGCTCTATTCTTCACTCGCGTCCATGACGCTGCCCGGCTTGAATTCCAGATACTCCCAAAATCGCTGATATGACTGCGTATTGAGCGTCGTGCAATTGGGCGGCGACTGGCTAGACGTTCGCAGACGTTGTGCTGAATCAGACTGGGTGGACTGCCGATGGTGCGAAGATGGTGCAAAGCGTCCAGTCGCGAGAGCCGCATTCGCTCTTTCTTCTACTTTTATAAAGCGCAATGGGCCTTGTCGTTCTTCAGCCCTACGACTACATTCCGAGGCCTCTGTACCACACTAACTTCCCTTAGACGATTGAAATGACCGTCCCAGTCCCCGTACCCGTCTTTGACAAGCCACTACAACTTCCTTTGTCTCAGGAAGAGCTCAACGGCATCAACGAGCACCTGCGCCCTCTCGTACCAGAAGACATCCTCCGGTGGGCAGTGGACCATGTACCAGGACTCTTCCAGACGACAGCGTTTGGACTGACGGGCCTCGTCGCCATCGACATGCTCTCGAAGATCACGTCCTCGCCACCACCTCTCATCTTCATCGACACGCTCTACCACTTCCCGGAGACATACGAGCTCGTAGAAGAGGTGAAGAAGAAGTATAGCGTGCCTGTAACTGTGTACAAGCCTGAAGGCTGTAACACGGTGCAGGACTTTGAGAAGAAGTACGGCGAGAAGCTGTGGGAACAAGATGAGGAGATGTATGACTACGCCGTGAAGGTGCGTCCGTCGCGGTCTCAGGTCAAGTGTACTAATCTCACTGGACCACAGGTCGAGCCAGCACGTAGAGCGTACGATGAGCTCGGCGTAAAGGCTGTAATCACTGGACGGCGAGCATCACAGGGCGCAGATCGCGCGAACCTGCAGCCACTCGAGGTGGACAGCACAGGTCTCGTCAAGCTCAACCCACTCTTCGCGTGGAACTTCCCTCTCGTCGAGTGGTACATCCAAGAGAACGCCGTCCCACGCAACAAGCTCCTCGACCAGGGCTACCGCAGCGTCGGCGATTGGCACAGCACCATCAAGAGCGGTGAGGGAGACGCGGGGGAGCGTGCCGGACGCTGGGCGAAGCAGGAGAAAACGGAGTGTGGGTTGCACGTCGACTACTTCAAGATGAAGGCCGCTATCAAGAAGAAGGTGCGTCCCTGGCCGGT
The DNA here is from genome assembly GCA_001969225.1 of Ceriporiopsis andreanae CBS 279.92. Lineage (NCBI taxonomy): Eukaryota > Fungi > Basidiomycota > Agaricomycetes > Polyporales > Meruliaceae > Ceriporiopsis > Ceriporiopsis andreanae. The sequence continues at coordinate 23,625 of ALYI01003537.1, forward strand.
CCCGCGTTTGTGTCCTCGTTTCGCAGCGTGTCTCATGCGTCGTTCGCAGCAGGAAGAACAGGCCCAGCAAGCCGGGACACACGCTCCCGCAGCCACAGCATGAGCGGCCGCGCTCACGTCCCGCGATGCATCTCTCTGTGTTGATTATTTACCGAACCCCGCTCTTCCTCCTTTCGCCTACTGTACGCCCGTGTTAAGAAGACCGCTGTAATGCTAGCAGCCCAATGGATGGAGGGCGACGAGGTCTGACTGATGGCTAACACTGCATGCATGAAATTGATTGATATGCGTATGTCGCAAGGCGTCTCCCCGCATCGATATCAATGCAGAACCGCCCCGCCAGCATTCTACAGGTAAGCACCCGTTCCCTCTTTGGTTCTGCACCTCACTCGGCGACGATCTTTCGTGTTCTGAGCCGGCCGACTAGACTCCGCACAGCTGCCGAGCGTAGTCTGGAAATCCTATTCGTCTGTCTTGCCCATCTTCCGTTGTGCAGACGCTCCGACACGCGTGCTCGCCGTTACCTGGGACCCTAGGAGCAGTCTCACTGATGAAATGCGTACCCACAGCTGATGCTGCTCGGAGCTTCAAGTCCAGGAGCTGAGCTTTATCTGAGCGCGAAGGCACCTCGCTGTCGTATAAAGCGATCTCTCATCGCTACAGGCGAGCCGCCCCAGCAAACCTGTACGTCCCGTCTTCTCACAATAGCACGCACTGCCCCTTCATGTCCACCACGACTGAAGTCATCACCCAGGTCGTCTACGACGATAGCTCGTCCGCTTCTGCTTTCCCCACCGAAAAGTGCGCTGTCACCACGCTGCGGAAGACGTGTTTGCTTGACATACTGCACCTCCAGTCCTCAATCAGATACCGCCAGGAAAATGGGACAGGGCGGCCGGATCACCCTCAGGTACGCCATCCATCCGATGGGTTAATGTGGCGGGCACACCCACACGTTCATCGTCCCGGTAGGCCCGACATCTCGCCTGGTGCCCTGCCAATGCTGCCCTTCATCAAGAGCGACGTCCTGCGCACCCAGGTGTTCACCCACCGCAGCGTGTACGCCCGGCCGACGCATATCTTCGAAGACGCTGCGGATGACCCCAGCCCAGACAACGAGATGTGGGTGACTAGCGCCCCAAGAACCCTACGCCACGACTGATTGCGATGTTCGTGCGTAGGCTCGAGCACCTCGGGGACACTGTCCTCAGTCTCGTCGTAACCGAGTTCCTGCGCGGGGTATACCCGTACCTCCGAGTAGGCCCGTCTACGGTACGTCAACATTCATCTCGCCACGAGGAAACTGACCTAGTTTTAGAAAATCCGGGCTCTCGTCGTCGGGAATAATACCCTCGCGTCTATGTATGTCTTCCGTGCAATGTGTCGCGTCTCGGGTTTGACCAAACGCCCTTAGTTCCGTTATGTACGGTCTCCATGAGCGGCTTATCCCGCACCCTGCACAAGCGGTTACCCTACGTGCCTCGACGCACATCCAAGGTGACGCGTAATTCCCTCTTCCAGCGCTCCGCTGATGCTAACACATGCCCCACCAGCCGATCTGTTCGAGGTGCGTTATCATCGCGTTTATCGCGAAGCTCTCACCGAGGTAGATGCTCATGGCCTCCACAGGCCTACGTGGGCGGGGTCTACCTCGACAGCGGACTCGATGAGGTCAAGAACTGGCTGCACCCGCTGCTGCACCCATTCATCCAGCAGGCGTACCGCACGATGCGCGTGCAGCACGGGCTCTCCCCGGACCCGCCGCCGCCCAGCCCGCGCGCCTCGCCGCCCGCGCACCCGGCGACGCCGCCCTCGCGCAGCGTGCCGAGCGTCGGGCACCTCTCGCTCTTCAACCAGTGCCTGCAGCAGAACAACAAGACCGTCGAGTGGGTATACACGGACAGCGCGGGCGAGGGCAGCAAGACGACGCCGATCTGGGTCGTGCGCGCGATGGTCGGCGGCGAGTGCCTCGGGCGCGGGCGCGGGAGCACGAAGAAGGCCGCCAAGAACGAGGCCGCGAAGCAGGGCCTCAAGGCCATGGACGCCTTCGTCTCGTCGTAGGTGCCCACTTTCCACGGTGAAGTAGGCTGACAAGTTGCACACGCAGTACCCCGATGGACCTCTGCGACTGAGACCCGGCATATCCTCTCCAGACTCGTGCGGGGTCTCCAGATGGGAAGCCCGCTCAGGTGTGCAGAGAATGTGCGCGTGGAACGTGAAGATTTTCACCTTCACGGGAGAATACACAATATGATTTAGATTTCGGGATCTTGATTCACTCTCCGGCGTTGTTTGCTTGTATCATTTCCTTGTGGTCCTGCGTATACTCGTATCGCCCCGCCGTGATAATCTTTCACGGATTAGAGACTACCTATGTAACCAATCTTCCAAGAAAAATCTCCCTATAAATACATCGATTAGGCATCCTGTGAGCATAACAGTGGACAGCGGTACTTTTGTGCCAACGGTGACCCGCGCATATCACTTCCGAGTACCTATTGGTGCATCCCTAAGCTTTCCGATGTTGTCCACGGGTGGCGCGCCCCAGACCAACGTCTTCGTTGCTGGGTCTAATAGCTGCGGGTATTGTTCGTAGAGCAAGGAGGCCACTACTCCCCGTGGCCTATCCGCGAGTGACGGTGTTGTCCGCACCTCTATGGCGGGTGAGAGTGCCGGGGTCGGAGGGGCCGTAGACAGGGGAGTCACGCCAGCAGCACCCGACGCGGCATGTATCTTAGCTAGCTGCGCTAGTCGCTCCTTCTCCTCGTCCTCGAGACTCTTGATGTGCGCGCCCGAACGTGCAAGCTCTCTCGCCTCCTCGTCTGCATCATCGAACACGTCCTGCTTCACGGCCCCCATAGAATACGCCCACACGCCGGCTGAGAATGCGGCTAGTATAACTCCGGTGACTGCGTTGCGCAAGCGGAACGGTGCGCGTGCACGCTCGAGGCCGGGAGACATGTGCTACACGAAGAATTCCGTCTCAGTCTACACGGAATCACTGCGAGAAGGATGCAGGCGGCTCACGTTACCCGTTGCCGGCCTGTACGAGTGCTCGACGGTCTTTCTGGATATGTATGGATCAGACATGGTGTCTCGGTCGAGGACGTGAGCCAGGCGAAGTCGTAGTCGCGAGACAAGATGCGCGAGGCGCGCTTCTCCGAGAGCGTTCTCCGACATCCCACACAAGAACAATCATTCACATTTTCACGTTGCGCGAACCACCAGTACAGGTGACGGAAGAATGAAGCACAAAAGTCTGTGGAACCGTCACACATTCATAGTCTTATTCCAAAGTCGGTCTAATTTATGTGTACTAGCTCTTCCAAGGGAGTCAGTCGGACGAGATGATGAATGCGTCGACTTGATCCACAGATAATTCAGAGTGTATTGATGCGATTTGTTGAGTACCTACACAACACGGCTTCGCGTCCAGAGGTACGAGCGGGCCTGCAGTTGGTAAATCGACTCTATTGCGCCTCCTCCATACATTCGCCACTTCAATCCTTGCCCTGCGAATAGGTCGATGTGACATGACAAACATCAAGGAATAAAAGACAGTACAGACCTTGATGAGGTTGAAAGCCGTGTAGACGACGCCGACCATGCCTACGCCGAACATGACATGGTAGGACCCTGTGCAACGACGGGTCGAACTTTGAGTGAAAACTGATATCAATAGAGCGCGTACTGAGGTACAGGTGCGAGCGGGGAAGACGGTAGGAGATTGGCTCGTGAGACTCCTGTACGCGTGCAGTCAGAAACAGTTCGCGGAGGAAGACTATGTTCACGCACCTGCACGAGCTTCTGCATCTGGTACACCCGGTTGGGTTCTGTGGGATGTCACCGTTACCACGGTACCTTCAACGTGTGCACAAATACCCACTGTTCACGAGCGCAGACAGCATGCTGGATCGTATAGACTGAGTGGTGGTTGGTACACGGTGAGGGGAGGAGGTGAGGGGTCGACTTAGACGCCGACGACCAAATGCCGTCTCCCTCCGAGGCGCGCGTGGCTCGACCTGTCTCGAACGGTCACGACGTCCACTATGGCACAGGACCGCGTACGTGTTAGAGTACGTCCATCCTCGCGACATATCGTCGAATTTATTCTGAAATTACGTTTGAACCTCTACCAGGGGCTCAGCATATACCGACCAGTAATCTACGGCAATACTGCGGTGGTCCTCACGCCGAAGGAGCGAGAAACGCTCACCTCGCCAGATCATACGCACCGCTGGACTGTCGCCATTCGCAGTGCGGCATCCGCGTCAGATACTGACATCGTTGGAGGTGCGGATGACTTGAGCTACTTCATAAAGCGTGTCACGTTCAAGCTGCATGATACATACGCGAACCCAAATCGAAGTGCGTCAGGTTCGCCACATCGATAGGTCGTACTGCTGCTGATCGTGTCTGCAGATGTCGACAAGCCACCGTTTGAGATTTCTGAAACTGGGTATGCTCGTGATGAATTTTGCCAGGCGTCGTCTAACGATGTTACACAGGTGGGGCGAGTTTGAAGTCCAAATCCGCGTCAACTTCGTCGCCGAGTCCGGCGAGAAGGCGATCACGTTCTACCATCATCTGAAGCTACACCCGTGGAAAATCTTAGCCGAAGGCGAGCAGGACAATCCGCCGCCACTGGAGCAGGCCGCGAAGATGGGACCGGTCCACTCGTGGCAGTACGACGAGATCGTCTTCAACGATCCCTTCCAATCCTTCCTCAATATCCTGACCGCGCATCCTCCAACCCCACTTCCAAAAGCCAAACGGAAAGCAGTGCCCTTCCACTCCTCTAACGCGACGCCTGCCGCGCTCACTGCTTCGCAGGGCGGTCTACCCGAGTTCACACAAGAAATGGAGAAGGAAGAAGCTGAGCGTCTGGAGTCGGCTAGGAAATCGATCATCGCCGAGCAGGACAAGCTCCGGACTGTCTTACTTGACAAAGAGAAGGAGCTTGCACGACTGCAGAAGCTACTCGGTGAATGAGTAAAGATCTGAGTGTGTACAATAGTATAATGTTCGACTACAGAGCGATGTGACAAGAGCGAAAGTGATACATGATACGAAAGCGATACGTGATGCGAAGACTTAAAACCGAGATATACACTACCAAAAGGCGGCCTGTCCGAGCGGCGAAAAATTATGAAGACCTTACAACCATGGCGCCCAGCCGGGATACATACGAGACTGGTGAAAGTATCAACAAGGCGTTGAAGGCTGCATTGGCGAAACACGTACCAGATGCACAATGTCCTTCGCCTCCCTGATCAGCATATCGACGAGGCCGTTTGTGCCGACAACTTTGTCCGGCGCGTTCTGCAGAACTGCTTTCAACGCGGGACTGCGGTACGGGACAAAATGACCCTCGAGTTTCCGGTCGATGCGGCTGAGTACCTTTTGTGCCATCTTCCGGGCCATGACTGCCCTTTTTTCCGCTTCAGCCGGCAGAAGCTCCCACTTTTCCCCGACTTGATAGTGCGTTGGGTAGTTCCCCGCCTTCGCCTCGCTGTCACACTGCAGACGAAATCATCAGCGTTCACGGCCGCCTGCACGAGTAGAGCGAACATACCCTATTCTTGACTTGCGTTGTCCATTCATCCAGAGGATCGTGAAGCCAGGCATCGAGCACCGCCCGCAGAGAATCCTTGTTGTGCCGGAGAATACGCATAGCAAGCTGGCATGATGTCCGGTACACGCCCTCCACCCCAGTCACGCCAAAGCCATCGATAATGTTCTGCGTAAGCCTGAAAGGCACACGCTCTGGAGTCGGCATTGTATATCCCTACGAAGTGGTCAGTAAAGTACCAACGCGTTTGTATGATATTACCTTTTCGAACAAACAGTTGAAGTCAACGTGTACTATATCGCCGTTGTTCTGATCAAGCAGAATATTCTCCAGATGTCGGTCCCCGAGACTACAGACGCATGCTATCAATATTTGTTCTCGCTCTCGAGGAGGTGTACCTACCCCAAAATGTACCCCACCATACACATGACGGCATATGTGCGCGTGTAAGCCAGTCTTGAATTCAACCACGCAGACGGCTCGGGAAATGTCTCGATAAACCACTCATGAAAGTAGGGCGGATGCCTGAGTAGAGGCGCTTGATCTTACTCTAACATGGTGATTGAGAGAATATTGACTCACTTCAGCAGCAGTTTGTCTCGGAAGAAGGCAATACATTCCTTGTCAGGCCGCGGGAACATCGAAGTCATCGCATTGGCCGAGTCTCTGGGCTTTGAGGTGATGGATCAGCGAGGCACGTGGTGTACGAGAACGGTCCCGCTCACATTGTCTATGATGCCGTGCCTGGCTAACCGTTCGACACAAACTACTCGCATCGCCATCGTATTGGGTACCCATTGAATTAAACCGCACTTGTCGCTCAAGGGGACGACACCGTATGTGCGAATGTCTTGGGGATGATATGAACATATGCAAGCGACCGTTAAGATGTACACATACGCAGCTGCCGACGGCGAGAATCAGAGTCTTTCTTTAGAAGCTTGTTGATGATGGCGTTGAAATCCATTAGTCGCGCATCTTTCCGCAAGTCGTCGTCCGGCTTTCCTAAGAACTTATAGACTCGGTTATCGCTGCCTTCGATGGTGACTACCTTGGGTCTGGCCGCTGAACCGATGATCTGCACCTCGTCACGTATCACTGCGAGGAGGAAACGATGAGGGATGTTACCACGTGAAGTCGACGCCACGTACAGTGAAAGGTGGGCGCATCGATTGGGAAGGGCTGCCACGAGGCGTCATCACTTGTTGCAGGAGGTAAATTTGCTACTAGAGACTCTTGGAGAGGCATCAATATGTCGCAGGGCGCTATCTTCAGCAGGTCCGGAAATTTCTTCTTAAGGCTGTAAGTTAAGCTCGGTGCGTTTGCCTTACATAACTGGAGCAGACCACTGAATAGGCCTTGATGGGCGAGGATCGAGGCAGAGTCGCATACGATCTGTGCGGGCTGTCTTCAACAAAAGGAATACAGATACGAATGGCAGAACGAGCCTTCAGCTTGTCCATGACCTCTTCTCCTCTTTTCTTCCTTTCAGTGTTGTCGGACTCGAGTGTGAATAAGAAGAGCCAGAGTGTTTGCCTTGGATAAGTTTTCATCATGGTAGTTATCATCCTGACAAGGCGATCATACACATGCTTGACTTTGTGTCCGAGCCGCGACACCAGTTGAGGGAAGGCAGTGTACCACTAGCAACGAACAGGTGAGATATTGCGCTTGGAATAGTCATGCACTTGCCTTGTAACGTGCACTGGCTTTGAAAGCCTTGTAGACCTCCTCGGTGAGCGTGATTATGAAGGCGGCGCCGACGCCTCGCTCAACCACATCGAGCCATAAGGTGAGCAGACGTGGTACCGTTTGATACAAGTATTTCGATCCGAGCTTTACCGCAGCAAGGAAACACCTTATGGTTGTCTCGTTCATTAGGTTTCCCCTGGTAAACGCCCAGATGCATTGAGAAAGAAGTGAAGAATGCATAGACTGGCGTACCGTGCAAGCCAATCCTGGTGTGGTTCAAGCGGGAGCTCCTTGAAGCACTGGTCTTGAAATTGGCCCCAGTGGAAGTTTCCGCTCTCCCATCTGTGACTATTGTGGGTTGACTGGACGTATTAGCTTGATGGTGACTTACTGTAACAGCTCGTTGGCTTCCTTGAATAAGTTGAGAAGTGACCCCGCTTCGTATCGATCGGACTCGTTCATCCACCGTGCTCGCAGAATATACGCCTTCCGCCGAAACAATCAGCGTCATACGGTCAGTAATATGACGCTGCTCGCACCTTAGCTTGGAAGCGCTTTTCATCGTCGTCCTGTGTTAGGTCGATCACAGGTCCTGCCAGATGATAGTAGTTATCCAGCTCCTGCAGGGCTCTAACTGGTCCTGAGTGAATCCGGGCAAGCTTGGCGCTCTCAATGACGGTGAAAGCTGATTTGCTGCGTTCGGCCTGTAGGAGAGCGCTGTACGCCGTGTGTTCGTAACCTGCTTTACGTGCGAGCTTCGCGCTGAGGAGCCAGCATTGCCCCATGGCTTGCCTGGCGCGGGGTTGAAGTGCGATTCTGGGCAGTCGAGATGTAGATAATTCTGATACGTACACAACTCTGATAGTAACACGAAGAGTACGTACCTCAGGCCATATGCCGCCCGACGAGTACTCAAGATCGGTTCGCGGATCCGGAAACTCGGAAGAGTTGATTCGAGTCGTGCGGATAATTGACGGTCTAGTTGATCAAGGCGGTGTTTTGTCATTGCGATTTGGCTGGGTTGGAATACGCCCGATTCACGATATATCACCTCAAGCTCGTGCACAAGATGTAGATCAAGAATAGCCTCGTAGCAACGCCTGTATCCCTTCGCGCCGACAGCGTTGATGGGAGACCCGAGCGATTTGCGGGCAAGCGAGAGTTGTGAGGTGATCTCGTCCTCGTTGCCCCCACGCATGGCCAACAGAATACGTCCGCGAAGAACGGATGGGGAGTCATGACCTCCCCGCGAGACTAACGTTTCCACTGTATTCCACTCGCCCACAACACATTCACTTTCGACTTGGAAATCTAGAAGTTCTGAGCTCCAATCTGGATGTCGTGTCAACAAACCATCTACATGGGTGCGCATAGCGTCTGGAGAATGATCAGCGACAAAAGCGGGCCAATCCTTTTGGAGAAAACATACCGTAATGTCCAAGATGCCGGAGGCAGCGTAGGAGGCCCAAGTGGGACTTGAGATCATCAGGATTTTGCTTGAGGTTAGTGTCCCAGCAACTCTGCGCGAGGGTCCATCTCCCGGTACTTTCATGCTGCCGGACTCTGTGCTCCAAAGACGGCGAAACGATAAGGGTGGATACGCCCTCCATGCCGTCCGGTTCGTCCAACTGCGCATATATTTCATGGAGGCGTTCATAGTATCCTTCCATGTTGTCCTTGGCACTTCCCCGGTTGCGTAATGCCACGATTTGCTGTTCATAACACATTAGCGCACGAGCGTATGCCTTACACTGGAAAGCCGCTGTAGCCAAGAGTGCTTGATCGATGTCGGTCAACAGGGAATCGACCCTCGTAAGTGAGTCTTGAAGCCTATCACGTCTGGTTTCGCTGCGTTCTATCTCAGCGTGATCGCGCTTCCTAGCGGTCTTAGCTGTCTTGCTCTTGTCGTCGCTAGTCCCCGCGTCCGAGTCGCGCAGTTCCTGGCGAGCATTTCGAACACATCGGTTGAGATGATCCATCACCATGAACACTGTCTGACATAAATACCCAAATTCATCTCATATTCGTAGCGGGGTACATGCAAGAAGACATACCTGCGCACTCAGTTCCCTCTTGTCCAGTGTAGATGTACTGGAAGCAGTCACTTGATCCGAAAGGACTGCTAGCAACTCCGCACGAATGTTGGCCACGGCATGCTCGCTCCCACCGACGAGGATATTGATGATCAAGTGTGGTAGAAGATACCGAGCCACGCTCACATCTCTGCTTTTCACGACGACAGTGAAGACGTCGAACAGTTTTTTCGCTGTGTGGCCAACCGCCTGCGGAATCAATGAGGTCGTCCAAGTCTGTATCCACTCCCGATAGGTTGCTTGAGTGGGATATATAGGATGTGACACAATTTTGGGCGCCTTGGGCTTGCCAATAGTATACTTCGACGTCAGGAGAGGAGTGATGATCTCTACCACGGATTTCGGTAATTGGCTCCAACGAATTTTTGTTTTGCGAGATGTGGGGTTGGAGTTGGAAGCCGTCCCTGGTCTCCATCCGGATAGGGTCAGCAGCTCTTGAATGGCGTACGCAAGGGAGGCCTGATACGGCATATCACTTGTAGACCGATATGCGTCAGCAAGTAGATCGATGATGAGATGCATGGCGAATTCCACTGTCTCCTCTTCGTCGTCCAAAGTAACGATAATATCATCAGGGGCTTCCGTCTCGAACCGGTAGGGATCGACGGCACCCACAGCACCGATGCATTCGAAGGCCAATGCTCGCAATGACTCGGAACCATCTCCGTCGCGGTCTGCGGCAGACAACAGTGCCGAGTAAATTTCGCCTACGAGCGGATCGAATACGTCGCCCGAGGTAAGATTCCGAACGAAAGACTCGTTTTTGGCGAGCAAAAATGTGCGTAACTCCTCCATACCTCGAATAGCGACGGTGATATTCTCGTTTGTAGAACGTCGGAGTAAGGTCTTCAGGGTCTGATTTGGAGTGCGCTCGCTTCTGAGCTTGTCTATCTTGACTGCGACATCAGCTAATTCGGGGATGGAGCTAATGTTGCCGATTTCGTCAAGAGCTGCGTCTAGCTTGTCGCCATGATCCGAAGCCAGGGATGAAAGGCATTTACGTATTAACTCGCGGGAGCTGGGGGACGACCCAGGCCATGCATTCATGAACGCTGCACCTGTCCGGCCGATGCATGGACCGATGTCCTCCACGTTCAAAACGCCTAGCAATGTGGCCCAGGTTCCGAGTGCGGAACTCCTCAGCTCTGGGATAAGCAGCATAGTTTGAAGCATTGTCATGATCTACGCACTGTGAGAATGATGTATGCCGAAGTTGAGAAGACAACATACCTGGGGCGCAACCGCACTGACAAGGGGGCCAACTTCGGACACTACTTTGCCGAGGGCACGGCATGCGCGATTCTTCTCATCGAAGGTTTTCTTCGTGTCTTGTATAACCTCGGTTATGTATTTCAGAATGAGGAGTATATGTTGATTGATGAATGCCGCGAAAGTGTCCCGCATGGTAGACGACTGTGTTGCTCGGCCGGCCATCGCTTCTTTGACCTTCACAATGCCGTCCATCGCCTGCATACCTATGAACAGCTGCAGCAACAGAGAAAATCGGACACCTTACCGCTTGAACGACTGCATTGTCCTCATCTCCCATGTTGAGAGCAAGCTCAGCCACAATGTGATCCATACCGCATCGGATTATCTCGTCTTCGCTAGCGGTAAGCTGCCCTTTCGAGTTTCTAAAATACGAGAGAATGAAGTTCATGATTTTCTGACGTTGGCCTGGTATGGTTGACATGTAGGCGGCAGCGAGTACCTTTGGCTGACGCCCCCAAAAGAGTTCGCTTATATTGATGCCCAATTTGGAGGAGACAAACACGATCCCGCCGCTGTTGTATGTTGCGAAGAGGTGTGGAACAACAGCATCGGCAGTAGCTCTTAGAAAGCTTGCAGGCAATGCGCCCAAGAAGCCGCAGAATTCGTCCAGTAGGTTCGGATATGCGGACGAGGAGTTGACGATGGAGATTGCAATTTGGTCCATGTAGGGTTTGAGGAAACTGTAGCGTGACCTGCCCTTTCGTTCTACAACCGAGAGCAGTTGCGTATATGCGGTACCCTTTATAATTGGGTTGTCATGCCCTAATTGGGAAACCAAACACAATAGGGCGCGCTGGAACGTGTCAGCGCTGGCCCGTCTGACGGTCAAGCGTAAGTCTCAGAAGGCTTGTGGAGGGTAAGCTGCCTACTTCGCGATCAGTCCTGCGCTGACCAGAGTGGTTTCACGGATGCGATCATCACATTTAGTTAGAATGGTGTCTAACGCGTTGAACATGATGCCGGCAATATTCATCGGCTGCTCGTCGCCGTGCTTGGGTTCTTGGTACATCGGGGTGAGTTCCGCTAAGCATCGACTGGTACGCTGTAAGATCCAAGTACAGAATATGGTTCAGTACGACTCACCCCGCAATAAGGCGAACGCTTCTGTTGTCATGTCTCATTCCTTTTACCGCCAATGTAGACACATTGTCGGCCATTTCGCGATCGTATCCCGAAGACTGGTGCTGAATATTGCGCAACAGGGCGTCGTAGACGCATCGTTGCACGTATGCCGTTACCTCCTTTTCTGGACCATCTAGCAGAATGTAGGAAAGGCGCACTGCCATGGATATGCATCTCGTGTCTGGTATATTTGGTTGAGCAGGGCATGACGAGTCTAGGTGTCCCGCTAAAGCGCACGGGAACCTTGCAAGCTTTTGAGCAATAGCAATCCGAGCGTTGCTACTCGTGTTTGACAGCGTTCTGTGTTATCGCGTAAGTCTAAAAAAGTAATCGACGTCAATGGCTACATACCTATTGAAGTGATTGACGACGTCGCTGAGCGCCCGGTTAATATAGTGTTCATCGTCCACTGAATCATCATCCTCCATCCATGGGAGATCAGCCGTCTCTAGAAGATCTTGCACTATGGCCCTTATGTCCTGTTTTCGCAGATTTCGCTTGGAAAGAGATCCACCAACCTCTGCCATCACGATGTCTGAGCCTGCGATCTGCGGTACGTCCAAACGTGCTTCCACCGTTCGAAGAAGCCCAAAATAATGGGTAACGTTCTGGCACTGGGAGAGCTTCCTGAGCTCCTGTAAGCCGGCAGCGTCTAGATGAGGCACGATAGCAATGAGATATCTTAAAGCAATGTCCTAAGTGGTTGTGCTTCGTCAGTGACAGAAAGGGTGTAGGCTCAGCGCGCTCACTCGTAAGAGATCGCCTCTATCTCCCCACTCTTCTCTCACCAGATGCCCGAGAATGGCTTGAAGATCGGCAGAAGGAGGAGGATTCGCGATTGGATGGTTGAAGGCATCGAATAGGGCCGATTCTTCCAGATCCCAATACTCGCTGGGACCAGTGCTCAATAGTTCGAGGATAAATTGAAGCCGCAGGTGTTCTGCTGTCCTGGCGAAGGTGGGGCGCAAACTCAACGTGTTGGTAACCGAAATCAACCGAGTGAGTGCGCGTGCTCTTCGTCCGCCGGATGTAATGCATGCGGGAGAGAGGAGGAAACGGTACGTGTGGACTGTGCAATCAGCCGCATCCCGTAGCAAATCGTTCAGATACCAGTCTGACAGCACAGAGGACTCCATCGCCTGAAGGAGGATCTTCATGAGCGACGATAGAATCCATGGCACATCTGTCTTGTCGATTAAGGAAATACTGGTTGAGCCCTGCGATGATGTTAATCTTTGATCACGATGTGGCACCAAACAGATCGCTCACAATTTCTGAAGTTTCGACGTGAGATAGCGAGAACAAGGACACAATTATAGGCGTTTCCATGTGGTCGTTGTGTATGAGATCTGACGGCGCATTGATTGTGAGTGACGAGTGGAATTGACGGCGAGGAACACACCTCGACAAGACGCGACACACTCCATCATCATCTCCTTCGCCACTTGCCAACCGCGCAACCCATTTTTCTCCATCTTCATGCATCCCAACCATGACCTCAAGAGCCCCGCGCATGCACGCTCTCCCTTCTCGTTTAAATCCCTTGGTGTAGGGTCTCCCGGCTCGACGGAGACATCTATGACGTCTAGCCACTCCTCAAGGACATGGCAAATGTTAAGAAGACGCGTGAAAAGTTGCCTAGAAAAGGTGGAAAAGTTGTCGGCGTCGCAAAACACGCTGCCTATGAGGGCAAACACGTCGAACGAGGCTTCTATGAGCTTGATCTTCTCGTGAATGACAGGCCATGGGTACTCTCGAGGTGAGGGAAAGGATTGAAGCACGTGCTCGTAGAATCCGTCAAGCATATCCATACAATGCTTTCGGTTGCCTTTCTTCGCCAGCTTGATAGCTAGCGGCGAGTCGTCGGTGTCGTGAACCCATTTGGCGAGCTCGTGCAGTTGGCCTAAGAGACTCTGTCCTGGTGCTGCCATGCGAGCGAGAGCCTCGTGGCCTGTCGAAGGTCAATATGGCTGGCAGATTGTCGTGACTAGGTTATGCACGAATACGAGGATGTCACTAGACAAAGGGGAGGGTGGTAGACCGTGGTAGTAGAGGATAAACAAAGGAGGCAGGCAATATTACAGGCGCTCATCGCGATCACGTGCTCGTGAGAACAATCGCCAACCCTTGTCACATCGTGAGGTGCGATTGGCCGTTGCGGCGACCGTCCTACATAGTGTTACTGACAGACACCGAAAATGCTCGAAAATGAGGTTTGGAGTAGCGCCACTGGTACAGTAATGACGCAGTGATATTATTTCCTGCCAGCACGCTTCTTCTCCCGCATCTTCTCCTTTTCCATAGCCTTCTCTTCTGCCCGTTCGCTCTCTAATGAGCCCATCACCCTTCTTATTCGCTCGTTGTACGCCCTATCCTTCTCTTTCTGTACTTTTTGCTGCTCCGCCGCCAAGAATTTGGAGTCCTTGCGCAACTCACGGATTGCGCCCTTCTTCTCCTGCTTATACTGCGCACGCAGCTTCGCAGCCTCATTGCGTTCGTGATCTGGGTCACGGTTGCGCAAGTAATTAGACGAGGTTTGTTCGAAGCGGGGTATATAGGTCTGTATGGGTATAGGTTTGTGAGCTTGTAGCGCAAGCGGCCTGCGCGCTTGTCGCGAGAATTTGAGCAAGCGGCGAAGGGTCTCGACGGTGGAAGTAACTTTCTCCTGCGGATATGTTAGCATGCGGGAATGTCTACAAAGACCGACGTACAGATAGCTCTAGTGGAAGGCTTTTGCTTTTGACTCCTGCGAGAACCGCCTCCGCTGGGTTGTAGAGTTCGAGGAAGCCGGTAATTCCCTTGTACAAATCGCCGTATTGCCCCAACAGTTCGACAGCAGCACCGAGGAGGTCTATCTTTGACTGTTCATCTGGGGCGCCCTTAGTCAATAGATGTGTGAGGTCTGGCTTTTGTACTTTCAGTTCTTTCGATTTGTGGATGGCGAGAGGGAGGCATCTTTCCGTGCGGAAGTCCGGGCACGGAAATGTCCCGGGAAGTGAGGCTTCGTCCTGGAACTCGTGGGGTGCGAGATGGAGTACAGCGTTGACGATGAAGTTCACAGCTTCAGGCACTAAACGCTTTGACAGCCCCTCGTATTGCAGGAACAACGTGCAGAGGAACAGGCCGCTGGCGATGTCCTGTAATGATCGCACACGACAAAGACCGAGGTACGAGCCCATGAGTAGGCGAGCTGGGGATACAACGGGATGGTTCATATCACTTGTGGGCCAAATGAGTCCGATGACACGGAGAAAAGACAACTCGTGGAGGCCGGGCCATGTTCTCGCCGTCACGTCGTCGGCGCCATGGGAGAGACCGCGTCTGAGATTCTTCTGCATGAGATTGAGCTTGGCGACGAAATACTCGGCAGACTGAATGGGATAGGACTTCGTCAGGGCAGCAATATGAGGGATTAAAGACGACAACGCGGAGAATCGAGGGGTCGGAGGAGACGCCACGTAGAGGACATGGTCAATGAGAACTCCGGTCAGAGCCTAGGCTGGTATTAGAAAGATGAGGCGAATCAATGAGACCGATGCGACTTGCCTGGAGCTTCAGCTTGTTGCCTTCTGCTAAGCTGGGGTGGTGTAGAGTACGAATTCGTGTGATGACCGTAGGTAGGTCGGCATCCTCGATATCATCGATGATACCAAGAAATTCTTCGTGCGTGGAAGGACACGGAAAGGTGAACGGAAGCTCTTTCTTGTTCGGTCGTGCCTTTCTCCTCTTCTTCGTAGGTGCTGCAACTAAGGCTTCGTGTTCGCCCTCTTCATCTTCATCGCCACCGACCGAGTCTTCGTCTTCGTCCTCGTCGAGTCCCAATGCCGCTTCCTCGTCTGTAGCCTCATCCTCATCGTTAACTCCGGCCGCTACGCTCGCTTTCGCCCCCAAGCCTGCACCCAGTCCGTCCCACTCTCCCTCATCTTCCTCCATGAAATCGTCTTCCAAATCGTCAGCTCCGCGTGCTCGCTTCTTTCCTTTTCTCCCTGAGTCGTCATCTTCACTCTCGCTCTCATCTTCCCGGCCATTCATACGCCGAATGCGTCTCCTCTCAGCCTTCTCGAGAGCTTCCTTCTCCTCCTTCGCCAACTCCTCCTCTGTCTTGGTGCGATCTTTCGGCTTTGCGCGCTTCTCGAACGCGAGCTCGCGCACAAATTGGTCATACTCCTTGTCTTCTTCCTTGTCCTCTGGGTTGAGCCTGCCGACCGGTCGTGCAGCTTCGGGCGCGACATCTGACGCGGGGACACCTGCTGAAGTCGACGCTCCTTCCGGAGCATACAGCAAGGATCTCAAAGAGTCTAGCTCGTTGTCCAGCTCATGTCTGAGGTTCTCATCCTCTTCTTGTTGCGCTTGACGCATGAACTGCAAACAAAGTGAGCACTGTTCTGGACCGCAGCCCAACATACTTACCTTGTAGTCCTTGCTTTTTGCGACTACTTCAGCCATGATTTCAGCTTTCGACCTCTTTCGGTCTGGCTGTGGCTTTGAATTAGCCTGCGCACTGGATTCTGACGCGAATAGCTCACCTGGTCGTGCTCATCCTCGTCGTCCTCGTCACCAAATCCGCCGAAATGGGTCCTGCGGACGGTATTTCCGTCCATTTGTGCTGTTTGTAGTTAGCCACAAGATTCGATCTAGGGTATTATTTGCCCACCTTCTTGGTCTTCCTCATCGTCGAGAGCCAACCCAGCGTTGTCAAAGTCGTCCAACTTTGATAAGCTTTGGCCATAATGAGTTAGATCGTCCTCATCCTCGAGATTGAAGGCCGAGCCCTTCGACGTGCGCTGCCGTTCTCGAGTGAACCGCTCGAGCATACGCTCTTCTGGTGTCATAGTAGGGTCGTTCTCTCCGAAACGACGGTCCACGATGCCGCCGCTGCGGTCGCGGTCTTGCAGCTCTTTAAGCAATGTTTTCCTGCGCTGGAACACTGGGCTCAAACCACGGTACAAGTGTTGCGAGATACGCTTTACGCACCTGCTCGATGCCGGCTTGCTTGGCTTGCGCGGGTCGACCAACCACACCCGAGATTTTCCTCCCACCCACATCATGCTTGAGCTTCGTGACCTTCATATCAAATGGGTTCATCTTCTGCTGGATATCCCGCAGCTTGGCCGCTTTCCTCTCCTTTTCCTTCTCGTCCAGTTGTGACCGCTTCCGCTTCTTGCCATTTTGTGGAGGGCACGCGATCCCGGCATGAGAGAGCGCAGATTTGAGCTGAGAAAGTTGTGAGCCCTTCGCCATAATGGAGAGGGTAGGTTTTCAGAGAAAGAGCTGGGGGGCAGAGTGGTTGGGTCGAAGACTCGAAGGAATGCAAGTCGGCGGGAAATTTACGAGACGCTGAATCTAGATAGCAATTCTACGAGATCTCAGATCTACCTCATACATAAGCGCCTCCCCTGCCGCGTTTCCCTTCCACTTCTGCCATTGCTTCGCAAACTCAGAGTCTCCTTGAAACCGGTTTCTTTATCCCTCAGCTGTTATTTATGTCACAGTCTTCGGGCTGCATGCTTCCGCAAGAACTGGTATACGAAATCGTTGCGGCTTGCGTTCTCTGCCACCTAGACGACCTCATTGCCGGACCTCTTGCGCTGCCCTTCCTCGACACAAGAAATGACGAAGGGCTAATACAAGATGGGCCAGAGTTTCTTCGGACTCGACTCACCCAAATTTTGATGGACGATCGAGCTTTAGCGGCGACGAACCCAGTCATTTCACTCCTTCGAGCCTCGTTCCAATTACGTGACACAACGCTTGAAATATTGGCTAGTGCACTTGGGATATCCACTGTTGCCGGGGATGTAAAACGGTACGATACGCGAGCACAGACCGTGTTGATGTGCTGACAGATAATTCAACTCAGACTCCTCACAAAGCCTTGGGCGCGCGTGCAAGCCGTCCGGTTGCTCTACTCGAACCCGTCGCTTACTATCATCGCTCCTGCCGTCCGCCAGGAAAGCGAGGACGCGGCGAATAACTCGCCTTTACTGCAATGTTACCTCAAGCACGGCGCATTGCTGGACATGTACCGTGCAACACCCGTGTCCTCGGACGATCCTGCTGTCTTCAACGCCGACGATGTACTAGACGCGGTCGTCGAGAAGAGTCTCCGTTACTTCGACGTGGTACCTGAGAGTTTGATGAAGGGTATATCTCACCGTGTGTTCTTTTGCTCGCGCATCCGACTGGCCTGTACGCATACTTCTTGTCACCCAGTAGTACGATACAAGCTAAATTGTTCCATGGTCAATCCTAGTCGTTTACTTCAAGTACTGTCTCCGTGCAATTAGCCGCAATCAGCGCATTTTGGAGCGGGTGGACAGAATTGTTGGGACGGGCGTTGTAGACGACGAGCTAGAAAAGGTGTGCTAGTCAGATTGTCATGCTGTCTTTTTTCCTGGTCGAACCCGTTTACTAGGACTGCGTGGCTACACTCATGATGCTCTTGGATTACTTCGCAACGCTCAACCGCCAGCCCGGCGGCGTCGCTGGACTCGCTCGGGACCTAGGCGATTTATGTCAACCCTCTGATGTAGGCTCACAATATTGCTGTTGCGTACTTCTATTACTGAGACCACGTCTAGCTCCAAGAAATGTGTACACTTTTTGACCGCATCATTGGCTACAGCGGCCATCCACATGAACCGTATCCAAGATGCCAAGAGGTCGCGGCGAATATGCGCAGAGCTCTGTCACCGTTGCTTCCTGACGGTAAATTTATTCAGTTCACAGATACGCAATCGTAACGGCAATGCGCCTATTTCGAGCTCGGAAGGCTACCCGGTTTATAATTTTAGCTGGTAATAATTAATGCATCACCACAAAGCTTCCTTTGACGCAAGAGTATCGCGCGTGGAGTATACGATAGGAGCTACGAGCACAAAAACCGCGGAGCTGTTTACGATGATCGGACATTGACGAAGCATGAAGCACAGTCGGCCTATGCTCACTTTACAATCTGCACCAAATCGCGCAGATAGCGAGGAACTTCCGCGACAAAGTTCTCAGCGCTGGTGTTACCCAGCTTAAGGACCGCATCCAAACTCGTTGATGTTCCCCTCACTGCGAAACGCGCAACCTACAGCCTTTACAGCCTTGAATTATCGAACCTGCGGACCACGAGTTAGTCTACTTCTGCACCCGGCATCTCAGACTCGCACATGCGTCGCACTCAACATTTTACCAGACGCGACAGTCATGATGGCTCTATTTGCCCGCACAACGCCGGGTAAGTGTCCAATTTGACCTACACGTGTCCACCGAAATCATCTCATCCATCATCAGACCCTTTCCAGCATACACCGCAGCACATACAACGGGATGGCCCCAGATCTCACGGCCGACGTAGAATGGAACGGTCGAGTTGCTCAAGAGTTGCTCATCACCAGACCCTTTCCATTACGACCATACAGTCCACAGGTTCACGAACTCACGGTCTCTTAGCCGATATATATTCTATGAATTGTGGCGGACCTCGTGAGAGGCCTGTCCACCTCCAATTCATGGCCCCCTGTCAAATCCAAGTCATCATTTGGGCTGACTAGTACGGCAGCCATTCTAGGGACGACTTACGAATGTATTACGTGAGTGTTGTAATTCATCTGGCACCGGCGGGTATTCTGACAACAAGCTAGGAGTGTATTGCGTGAGTAGCACAGTCCATCCGCCGCCATGACGGGCATTTTGGAACCTGTGGCGAGCAAGTCGTGACTTGCTCTCGTGTGCAGACGACGCACGTTTGCTAACAAGTGCCCTCTTCGAAGACTGTCAGGGTCACGACGGAACGAGCAGAAGCGCCATTGAGCTCACGTATAAATACTTCACAAACTCATAGGAGGAGAATTCAGCTCGAATATCCTTCGCAGTTCCCTCCTGATCTCTAATACAAGCCGTTCAGAACCATGCCCACCACTGTCACCTTCATCGCATACATTGTCAACAACGCCACTCTGCGCGTTGCCGACATAGACAATGCCCAGTATCGTCCTGGTGTTAGCGTTCTCACTCACCAGAGAAATGGGCCCCACCCCGGCACCAAGAACCAGCAGGTACGCACACACTCATTGCCTCAGCCTCCCTGGTTTTGTTTTGATCAATTTTGTTTGCCTACAGTGGGAGGTTGTCGCCACCATCTCCCCTCAGCAGGTCACGGCCACATTCAAGGCTCTTGGCCCACCCTTCTTCGCCGTCCCCAGGGTTCTGTTTAGCAATCCAGTCATGACGGCTTTGACCTGACTCTTTGCATATTGCAGGACTCCTCGGCCCCGGCCGACTCCGTCGTCCAGACGTCTCAGACGCCTGCGATTTGGTACCTCACCGATACTGTCTCAACCTTCGGCACCACGTCGTATCGGTACGAAACGAACACATCGACTTAAACGTCATGCTAACTCCGACGCAGCATCTCCCAGACTCCTAACAACATGTTCTGGACCGCTAAGGAGTCTGAGAGATCTGACCAAGTGAGTGTTCATTTTCACGTTCTACATCGATTTCGCTCATGTACCCGTTGCATTCCAGATCAGCCTGGAGAGCCAGAAGCACGTCGAGAACCAGCTGTGGACCTTTGTTCCGGTTCTCGATGAAGGTAATTGAGGGACGGCCTTGAACAATCCGACACTGTCGACGACAGCCTGATATCACGAAGAAATGGAGTATCGATACGATGACTGCGAGCTGAGCGTTCAGTCATGACTTGTACTTGTGTATGATATTCGAAGAATGACAATGAGCGAAGTACTCTATGCTTGAAGCTGGGTATCGAGTAAGTGTCCCACACCCCAATGGCCGCCATAGCGCGCAAGAATTGTGTCCTGCACTTGGGGGAACCCATAAACGTAAAAAAATCCCGAGAATATTACAGGTTCCACAGTTTCCGCAAGATCAGTACGGTACGGCCGCTCGTTCAATGAGTATCTGTGCAATGATTCGACACGACTGATCCTCCCTGGCTTCGGCACCTCCGGCCCGTCGTAACCGGCCAGCCGTCAAAATCGCCGCGGTACGCGGCGCTCTGTTACATACCGTATCCCTACTTCCACGATCAAGCAAATAGAAGGAACGCAAGCGTGACATCGACTGTCTATACATGACCTTGCCATCCTTTCGGCCAAGTTTAGGCGGTTGCGACTCTCGCTACTAGTGGAGTCGGGACTGCCAGTCTTGATACTTAGACTCGGAACGACTTTCGATGGTATGTGCCAAGCATTGTTGCAACTGACGCGTTCGATTTGTCTTCGAAGATCCTACGCGACCCCTAGACTGGTTGGTCAGGGCTGTGCCGCCGCTGGTATTCTCCAGTGCAGGGCCCGGCCCAAGCAAACAATGTCAGCATCATTAGTATGTGTGTACGCATTTCTTCTTCCCGCGCGTCGTCATCGGCTCTTGCGCCAAGTTGCGTCCACCGGTGCAGAGCAACGGTCGGAGTGTCGACATGGAATGGAACGAAGTCATCAATCATGGCGAGCCCCGTGCCATGTGCAACCTCGAAGACGTAGCTCGCCGTCATATCGCCATTCTTTCTCACCAGCACGGGCACAAAATTGCTACGATGCGCAACATGTGAGCATTACAGTCCATCTTTCGCACTAGCGGGTTTTATGATGTTCACAAGAGATCGAGAACAACAATAGTGGCCTTCCATTCATCATTCAAATGCGCGAGCGATGCATGCTTGCCAGCAGGTGACTGCCTTCACAAGACCGTCACTGCATTGCGAGAGCCTCCCTCGTCATTTCGGAAGCCTCACGCCTAGAGATTCGCATAAATACCACGCGAAGCCGCAATGAGACTGCATCTCGAAGTCCCTTCGCACACTGCTAGATTCCAGAGATGACTAGCGTCACCTTCACCGCCTACATTCTGAACAACGGCACCCAGCGTAACGCAGACATCTACGAGGCCCACACAGCTGTCGGCACTCCCGTCATCGCTCAACACAAGAATCTACCCGATCCTGGTACACTCAATCAGCAGGTACATATAATTTATCATGTTGCTTACTCTTCGCTGTTATTCTGACCCATGCGCGTTCGCAAATCACAGTGGCAAGTCACCGTCACTAACACGTTGCGAGGAGAACAAGTGGCCACCTTCAAGGCTCTTGACCCTCCCTACTATGCAGTCCCACAGGTGACCCTAAGCGTGGCTATGTTTCCGGTCTTCTGATGATCCTGATGTCGCAGGGCTCAGACGTTCAGATTGGACAACTGCCGGCAACGTGGTATCTGCGCCCCGTTGTAGTGTCCTTCGGCACCACCTCCTTCCAGTAAGGAACGAGATCACGGTGGAATTGTTTCAGCTTACAGAGGTGAACTTTTAGTATCTCTGGTACTCCCGATAGCCAGTTTTGGACTGCTCAGGATGGCGACACTCAAGGGGTAGGTGTCTCCTTTGGCAGTCGCCGCTACTGGCACTCAACGGATGTGCCCTAGATCGTACTCCAGGCAAACAACTTTAACGAGAACCAGTTGTGGACCTTTGTCCCGGTCATCACACCGGGAAAGCCTCTCCAGTGAGGGTGCACGCCCCTGGTCCAGTCTATCCTGCCCAGAAATTGCAATTGTGATTACCAGTGATCGAAACTTGTACTGAATACACGGAAGAATGGCAGTTTCGAAATGTCTCTGATACCTCAAACTGCCAAGTATCGACGAAACCGCATACAATGTCTGACCATCTAGAAACAGATCGCCGGAAACCCTTGCCCACAAGACCTGCGAGAACGACGAAGCATGAACTCACGGATGGGTAGCTGCATAGTAAAGAGAATTGAAATAGCTCCAGGGCGCTGTGATGTGTATATGTTCAGGTAATGAAGAGATAGACAGAGATGACACGTACTGTGGAATGACATATTAGTGGCAATGACAGGCAGAGGCGGCCTCGGGTGATCGTTGCGCTCGCTCCTGATGGGTACTGGAGTAGCGTGGTCCGACGCTTTATACGCGTCGTCGAGATGTATGAAGTTCGCGTCCGTGATGAGCACTGGCGGAACGCGCACCACCGGATCGTGCTCGCTGACAAGCCTCCATGAGGATCCGTGGTGTGCCTCCATAGCCATCGCGAAGACGTCCGTGAAATCCGGAAGTGCAAGGCGTGGGCTGCCGTACGTGTAGAGGTCGCGAGCGACCAGGCGCGCAGGAAAGCTGTCGGACGGGTCAATGGGATGGTTCGCGTACATCCGCACAAGCTCAGCGTAGAAAAGTGTGGCATAGGATGCCCCCAGAGAGTGCCCCTAAGTTGCCTGATTGAGATATTCCTTTCTCGCTGAAGATGAATATGCTACGAACCGTGACGTGGACGTCAACTGCGGCTTCGACATGCAGAGCAGCCCCTACGGAACACAGAACTTGTTTGATGTAGTCTGCAAGGGAAAACAATGAGCTCAAGGGCGGGAAACGCGGTTGTCAGAGCTTACTGAACGGTGTTTCGCCATCCAACGCGTCAAAATTGTCAAACAGGGTTGTGCAGACCCCATGAGACACGTGGGTGCCCCAAAGATGCCCGTCAGTAGCTTGCATAGGCTGATAACGTAGGTCCACGAGGAGCTCTTGCCAAGACTCCGGATGTGTTCCCTAGACGAACGTGAGGCGTAAGTTTCAAGTCGTCCGACGTGTCTGATACCTACCTTGAAGACGACGGCTATAAAAGGTGTTTCGGGGTCCATACAAAAGAACACTCCACAATATGGACCATCGAGAGTTGGATCAGAGTCCGGCCGGTCCTGTATACGGTTCAACACGTCACACAACATTGCATTGATAGTAACTCACGTCCAGCAGGTCTACCAAGGCGCCGAAAGCGGTCAGTACTGAAAGGTACTGCAATCACAGCGAAGGCGCTCACCGCATATCGAGACGTAATGCATGCGTGTACTCCATGTACGGGCCTATGTAAGAAGATATAGCGTTTCCACGCGTTGAATATTGATGCAAACTCACCACTTGCTGTATCTCTGCGTCGGAAGCCTTCAAGTATTGCTCCGCTTCGTCGTCGCAGCCATCGCGAGCAGCCTGCGCTGCTCTGAAGACTGAAGGCCAATCGCTATGGAACACATCAGCGATACTGACCCCCACGACGCGAATAGATCGCCAGAGTGATGTCTGAGAGTAGTATGGTCTTACCGCAAGTACATCGCTGCACTCTCCAGGAAAGCGTAAAGCGTGATGTCCCACTTGATCGACGACCTTGACAAGTGTGAGAGCAGAGTGGGACCTGCTCGACGGACGACTCACCCGCCACTGGCTCCTGTTGATAGGAATGGTCGTACAACGTATTCGCGCCAGCAATAAAATTGAACGCACGAGCACGAATAGCCGACGAAATCTGCTCCTGAGACTGCCTGCTCCATTCCAGCATCCACGCGAGGTAGGATGGCGCCTTCGCTGCACTCGTAGGGTTGTTCCTCAAGGGCACAGTCAGCCTCTTCAGCTGTTGCACGTGTTTGCGTCGAATGGCGGTTTTCAGGGGTTCAATGATATCGTTCTGGGTCACGTTCGAGTTGCCCATGCTGGACGATGATGGTTAATGTCAAGGTTCAGACGGAACTAAACACATACACGGACTTGCAAATAATGCACGTCACACGACCTCAACCATTCGGAGGAGACTCAAGCAACGACTCAATCTGCCTCGACTCCTCAGATACTCACATTTGGCAGTGATGCAGGTCGGATATCTTCGAGGCAACTTGAAGAATTCACGCGATCTAACGAAGAAGAAGTGTGTAAATCAATGGCATTGATCACAAAACTACGACACGAAGATGGGGTGAGGACGAAGGGAATGTATGCGTTATGGTTTCACCAAACCGTCATAGCCACATAGTGGCGATGTACAGCAAGTACAGGAATATAACGCCGCACCGTTGTCCAACATCAACCTCCCAGACGAATCAACGCAAAAGTGCGGATTCAGCCTTGGCGGGAAGGAGCAGGACAACGATGCTTGTTCTGGTGAGCACCCGAGGGCACCTCGCTCCGTCAACCTGAAAGAGACGTTATCAGAAGTACAAACCTCTGCGCCAGATGGCTAACGCTTCGGGACGGTTGAACAGACACTTGGTGGAACGAGGACAAGAAGTTTTCGGGTATATATAGGGTGTGCTGTCGGAGATTCAACTTCAGACCTCGTGATCGCGAGTTGAAGGTCCGACGCGCTCTGCCACCAGCGCGTTGGCGCCCTCCGAGTCCAACATTTGCCGGCGTCGCCACGGTTTCAACTTCCCGCCCTTCGCGAAACATGGAGAAAAACAGCAGAACGTCAAGACTGTCCGTATATCCAAGATACGCACCACGAGAGTCGGTTTGGGCGGGGAATGCGGATGTCTACAGAGGCGACAACAACGCGGTTTGCAGTCCATTCCTTCGAGAATGCGTTGCCGCGTTAGAGGATTGCTGCGACGAGGTGCGTGCGAGTGTGCCGCCTCTTGCATGATATGTACTTAAATGGCGGCGTTGTAGGCATATGAGGCGCAAACGATGCTTCGACAAGGGACGCAAGACCTCCCACGGCTAACGAAGGTGTTGGAGAACGACCGGGTGTGTCCACATCCTTGTCTTCCGCTATCTATGCGGCCGCGCTGACCACAAAGTAGGTGTTTTTGCTGGTCGATGAGGCGACCGTTAGGAAGTACAAGGCAGACATAACCGACGAGATCGAACCTCAGATACATGAGCTACTGTCGCGAGCAGAGAAGGGGCTTACAATATTACAGAAGAGGGAAAACATGTTGCGCGCTAAGGTACGCTGATCCCATTGCATGCGTTGCACTGTTGACACCGCATACACAGGTCGAATCTGGTCCGCATAAGCCTAGTGCGAGAGTGGCCCAAACTGCGGGCATGAGCAAGGCAGAAGCAAGGCGCATACAGATGCTTGTAAGACAAAGAGAACATATGGAGGATGAATTGGAGGCTCTACAAGCTGAGGTCGATGCTTTGGTGCGTCGGCTATATGCGCATTCATACGCGAGCTAACGCGTTGGATCCAGGAATTGGCCGCGATCAAGAAGCGTTAGACCGACTTGGTCGAGAACAACACCACCTGGATTCGCGTTTTCGGCATATATTCAATACATTGTTTGCAGCTCTCCTATCAAGACAGCATCTGCCACCTCCCCGATTTCCAAAGCGGCCGGTCCATCCTCTACGCGTGGCGGCAGCTGCACCAGCCCATTCGCGCCAGCCAGGCTTGCAACTCGACTCGACCGCTGGCCGCCAGTAGTATATGCGTGCAGCCCATCGACCTCCGCGCGTATCGTTACGCGATGGAATTCCACGCGCGGATCCAACGGCATGACATGTTGCAACTGTGGGCCTCATTACATCCTTCGACCATGTCCGCATACAAGAACGACGTACCTTGACCTTCACTCGCGGCATGTGG
Organism: Ceriporiopsis andreanae CBS 279.92; assembly: GCA_001969225.1. Taxonomy (NCBI): domain Eukaryota; kingdom Fungi; phylum Basidiomycota; class Agaricomycetes; order Polyporales; family Meruliaceae; genus Ceriporiopsis; species Ceriporiopsis andreanae. The sequence continues at coordinate 49,761 of ALYI01003537.1, forward strand.
CATAACGTCACCGGCCATCCCGCCAACCGTCTCAGCGCAGGCACGACGAAGACATGATACGTCACGAGCGCCGATGCAGGATTGCCAGGCAGGGCGAATATAGGCACACGGCCCTTGGGTGTCGGTACTGTGGCGAACGTCGTTGGCTTACCCGGCTTCACCTTGACGCGTCCAAAATGAATGGTCCCCCCCAGGTGCCGCTCGATGACGGGCTTCAGCAAGTCGCTCGCGCCCATGCTCGTCCCGCCGGTCGTGACGATGAGATCCGCTTTTTCAAGCGCTGTCTTCAACACGGAGATGTGGTCCTCGAGACTGCGTTTGATCAGCATCAGCAGGTGCACGGGCACCTTGCCACCAAGAGACGGCGTGCAGCGAGCTCACCTGTCAGCAACAATCCCGAGGTCGAGCACCGGATAGCCCATACCCTCCAGTGCAGCCTGCAAAGAAGGGCGGTTCGTGTCCCAGATCCCTCCCCAACCGTCTCCTTCCACGGGATTGGGCGCTTGCAGGTCAAGCAACTCATTTCCTGTACTCAACAACGCGACAACAGGCTTCGGATGGATCAACGCCTGGTCAGGAGACCCGGTCAGCACACGACCAAGACGAGGTTCAAGTCAATTAGGCGAACCTTTGTCTTCCCGACGAACGCCAGTGTACCAATCTCGCCGCCAGACGGACGCAGTACCTGCCCCTTCTCCAGCACGAGATCACCTTTCTTTACATCCGACCCCGGCTTTCTCACGTTCTCGCCGGGCGCGACCTGTGCACGCGCCTCAACTTCGTTCTCGTCGTCGCTCGAACCGGCATGCGTGCTGTGCAGGAGCGTGTCTTCGACCATTAGCACCGCGTCTGTCCCGGCAGGCAGGGGCGCGCCTGTGTTAATGCGGAAAATGTGTCCGTCTGGAAGCGGGTCAGAGAGAGCGTGGGTGCGCGCGGTCAGGACCTTGTAAATTCCGGGTGCATTGCTTGCTGTAGTCATCTGGGGTCAGACGAGGTCGCAAGCCACCGGATCTCAGCACTCACAGCGTACGGCATAGCCGTCGACATTAGTCGTGTGCGCACGCGGGACATCGTATGGCGCGTACACGTCCTCGGCCAACACACAGCCGCTCAATTCCGCGGTCACTGGGGCTTCCCGAGGCGGCAAGGGTTGGACTTCGACTAGCAGAGAGACAAGTGCGTCTTCGAGGGAGACGAGAGGGAAGGGAGATATACGGTGCCTGGCAGATACTGAAGACGTTCTGTTTGTTAGATTGCAATGCAGACAAGACAGTTTCCACATACCCGGCGCAAAGGGATCATGCGAGAGGGCGGTCTTTGGTGTGGGGGCGCTGTGATCATGGTGGTGATGGTGGTGGACATGGGCGACCTCGGATGAGGCAGATAGGTGCGGGGACGAGGACGCGAGTTCTGCGTGGACCTTCTTGCCAGTACCACCCCGAATGAGATCGATGGCATGGACAGTGACCCCGCCGGTGAGTAACGCGTTCAGATTCTCCTGGACAGCCTTGACGCTGCCCGGTAGAGTGACCACCAGAGTATTCTTGATCGTACCTGCTACTGGGCGGGAGAGTGCGGCGAAGGCAGTCTTCTGGAGAGACGTGGCGAGTAAGAGGTGCACGATACCAGGGGCCTGTCGTTCAAAAAGTGGGAGGATGGCCTGCCACGAACAGGGGTCGTCATTGTCCGCCAAGCGCATCGCCGACGGCACGCACCTCTGGGGTTCTATCGCGCACGCCAAATCCCGTCCCACCAGTCGTGACGATCCAATCTGCTACACCTGCGTCCGCCCATGTCTTCACGGTCTCACGGATCTGTGTCTCCTCGTCGGGGAGGATGACGTGCTGCACGCACTGATAGCCGTGCTGCGCGAGGATCTCTCTGATCGCTGGCCCAGACTTGTCTGCGGCAGCATCCTTGGAGGCTGTATCGCTGACTGCGAAGACGTTAGTCGCCGCAGAGCTGACTCAGGAGCGCGACTCACTTGTAATGACCGCGACTCGGATACTTGCCATTGTCGTTCGCTGCTAATCAGTTTAGACGCCTATCCAGGCGCCGCGCGTGGATCTGGCGCTCAGGTCGGTGCCGGCAGTCCGCGACATTGCTTGCAATATCGCAGTGGCGGCGTCGGCTGGCCAGCACCGCAATGCAAAGGTGATGAGCGCAGTCGCTGCCACGCATGTCGCTGGCTTGCGTCCGCGCTTTCCCGGACGAACGACGAATTGTCTGTTAATATTCGCCAGAAGAGGTGTAGCGCACGGCCGGGTCTAGGCTTTCACTCGGTCAAAGGCTTCGTGCGATCATCCGACAGACCCCTGGTGCCAATCTCATTGTTTTCTCGAAGATGACGGACCAGGTGAGCTTGCTATTGCTATTGCAGAGGTGCAGCTGGTGATGGCGGCTTTGCTCCGCACAGCTAACTTTAAAGGCTAAATTCAACCATCCGAGCGGGCTTGTTTTCGCGCAGTGCCGAGACGCGTCGTCCTTCTGCAGGCCTTCGCAGCTTGTTCGGCGGCTTACGACATTTCGTATCTTCGCCTTCCCCAACCGGGGTCCATGCCGCTCACGACTGCGATCGTCTCCTTCCCATATCGGTATGTGCTAGAGATAGGGACGAACGTTGCTTGAGCTACGGCGGGCTCGTGCGGTGAAGTGGGTCGCTGAAAGTGGCGGGGAGAGAAAGTTGACCAGTGGACACGAGCACGTTCGGGCACAGACCGCGAATGTCATCGTGTGACCGGCGCATGCGTGCGGTTGATCCTACATCACTCTTTGCCACCATCGAGCTTCCACAATCCAGCTCACGCCTACTCACGCGATAGAGTCAGGATGTGCCCTAGAGTGTGTCCTAGAATCCCCTTTTCGACATTTCAGGAGCTTAGGCGGCTTTTTATCCGGCCCTATCAGATCAGACGAGAAAGAGATGCCCCGACCAATTGATTTTACGAGAGGGGAACTTTCTTCTGACTTGGAACATGGCCACCATAAAAGCTGCCGCTGCGCTCTCAGCCCGAATCTTAAGACGACCTCTCATCACCTCTCGCTCTCCCCTCACCACCTCCTACCTCGCCAGGATATCCCGCACCATGTCGAAACCTACAAAACCCCTACCAGAGTGCTGGGGTCACCGCGGTGTAAGTCGACCCCACCGATATGTCCGACGATGTGCAGCTGACAATCTGCCATCACAGGCCTCTGCCGCGTTCCCAGAGAACACACTCGCCAGCTTCGAAGCCGCTATGCGCGACGGCTCAGAAGGCATTGAGAGCGGTACTTATTTAGCCCTTGCAATTTCACCGATTCAGACCGTGACCATCGCGAGCAGACGTCCACATATCCGCGGACGACGTTGTGCTTATGTTCCACGACCCATGTGAGCACTGCGCCACACTTGTTCTCTTCTAGAGCTGATGGTTCGTCTCGCAGCACTCAACCGCACTACCAACGGCAAAGGTCAGCGTCGTTCAAAGCGTCAACGCACCTGAGTATTTACCTCCCGCGACGCAGGTTTGATCCGCGAACAGAATTGGAATGGCCCAAATGGCATGCAACATCTGTTCACCGTGAAGGAGCCTAAGCAGCACATCCCGACCTTCGTCGAGACCGTCGCGCTGCTCATGAAGCCGGAGAACCAGCACGTCAAGTTCAACGTGGACGTGAAGATCCAGAACGACCCCGCACGCCTATTCTCGCTCATGCACGACATCATCGCGACCCAGCCGGACTGGGAGACGCGTCTCGCGCCGCGCATCCTGCTCGGGCTCTGGCACCCGTCGTTCCTCCCGCACGCGCGCAAGCACCTGCCGTACTGCCGCCTCTCGCACATCTCGGGCGACCTCGAGGTCTCGCGCACGTACTTCTGGGACAACGTCGACGCGTTCTCCGTGTGGTTCGGCGCGCTCACGACGCCAGACGGCGAGAAGTACGTCATACGTTTTAAGCCGGCCGTCTCGGGCGCTGACCGTCGGCCAATCACAGGTTCCGGAAAGAATGCAAGGCTGCGGGAAAACAGCTCATGGTGTGGACAGTCAACGACCCGGCATGTATGATGGAGGCTGTCCGGTGGGAAGTCGACGCCATCCTGACCGACGTGACGAAGACATGGCTCGACCTCCGCGCTGCGCTCCGGGGTAAGTTCGCCAGCCTGAAGTTTTCAATGAACGCACCTAACATTCTCCCCAGTCGACTACGACAAGGTCTCCGGGAAGTATAACCGCATGTTCCTCTGGACGACGTGGTACTTTTATACACCAGTGCAAATGCTTTTCCGCTCAAAGATGAAGCAACGGCTAGAGGCAGCAGCAGGCCCATTCTTGCCAGTAGATCTATCCGCCACATTAGCCCCCGCTCCTGCGCCTGTTGTCGCTGCGCAGGCATAATACCCCGCACGCGTTGATATCCGGACTTGTACGATACCATTAGGATAGAAGGGAAGTTACGCTCGACACGCTCTGGGGACCAATATGTTGTAATATAGATTATGCATTCTGCTAGATGTTCATTCATACCCTCAACCGGTATGCTTTACGAGAGCGTGTTATGAGACGTACCAATTTTGTGCCTTTTCGAACGATGTCCGCGTCCTGCCGCCGCTTGAAGTCGAGGACGCGACAAAGACGCGGTGGACAAATTACGGGCGCCCCGCCCTTGGCCGCTTTAGGATAACTGTCGGGTCACCGGCGCACGGTCGAGCGACTTCGCGCATCTCATCGTTGGCCGCTTCACCTGTATGTCGCGAGACTGGAGGAAATGCACCTCTTCAGGTTGCTCTCTGCAAGCTTGCAACTATCCTTTCGATGAAACAAGAAGTTGGCGCGGTCACGCACAATGTGACAGGCTCGGCTAGCTGCATGATGCGACGTCGAAGGTTCAACCTGCATACCGTCTACGCGGTCCTCACCGAAATACCAGCAAAATGGCTGCGTCTGCAAACGCGCTGAACATTCGTGTGAGTATCGGTCATTCTACTATCGCTGAACTCGAGAGAAACGAAGCTCCAGGGGACCCTCGAAGCCGCTTTGTCAGAGAAGCTGGCATTTACTGGGGCAATCTCCTTCAAACATACATACTCGGACGCACCTAACCCAGGCTTGGAGCTCGCAGAAATCGGCCCAATTGGTCTACCACTCAATGTGAGGGAGGCAGAGGTTGTGAAGACGCATGCCGAACAAGCCCCTTTCGGACAAGGCGAGCGAACCGTGGTCGACACCTCGGTGCGCGATACCTGGCAGATGGATGCGAAGTCGGTACGTGTGTGGCTTTTTTTGACGCGTCGTACATTGCATCTGACGAAGCGTATGGCTGTCCTTCGCGTGATTAGGTTGCCTTCCAGAACCCGGCATGGGCTCTATGGCTTCAGCGAGTGGTGGTAGAAGTCTGTCAGACTTTGGGGGTCACCTATGCTGCCAGCAGACCTCGATGCGAGTTGTACAAGCTGCTGCTCTATGAAACAGGTTCACAGTACGTCCTGTCGCGTATCATTCTTTGATAACTCACCCAGTTCCCTTGTAAGTTTCTTACCGCACGTCGAGTACGTAGCACAATGACCTATTTTTGACGCGTCATATCGACCTGACATTTGTTTTCCAGCACCGAGAAGGTGGACGGAATGTTTGCGACTATCGTCATTGTCCTACCATCGCCTTTCACAGGCGGTGCCGCACACCTCTCGCATGCAGGCGTTTCGCACGTCTACGACTGCAGCCCCGACAGCCACTACCAGACGTCCGTCATAGCGTGGTACACCGATGTCATGCACGAGGTGAAGCCCATCACAAGCGGCTACCGCCTCGCACTCTCCTACAATCTCATACACACGACCACGGCCCTCCGGCCCGCGCTCTCTGGTAACGATACTGTGCAAGACAAACTTCGCGCCGCGCTAGTCGCGTGGAAGGCAGATGCGGGCAAGAATACGCCGCAAGTGATCTTGTCTCTCCTCGAACACGAATACTCACAGGCAAACCTCCGCGGGAGCGCATTGAAGGGGACCGATGCCCAGCACGTTGCGCTCCTCGACGCGCTGGCAAAGGAGCTCGGATTTTGCTTGGGGTTCGCCAGCGTGGAATGTCACCAGTCAGGAGCGGCAGCCGACGATGGTTACGGAGGTGGACGTCGTGGATGGGGATACGATGACTCGGACGAAGACCCAGAAGACGATGACGTCGACTTTGCCGAGGTGTACGAGCAGGTAATGAGCTTCACAAACTTTGTCGACATAAATGGCGCCGCGTTAGAAGGCGAACTGGAGCTTGATTCCAAAACTGAGACGATCCCAGAGGAGCTGGAAGAGGAGGTCATTCGCGGCGTCCACGACGAGCAGGAATACGAAGGCTACATGGGGAATGTGCGTAGACCTGGTCTGTTATTCATACTGTCACCTCAATCATTGCTTTGCAGGGAGCCGGCTCTCTTGACCGCTGTGAGATATCTGCTGCACTGACTCGCCAGCTTTCTGAAGCGTGTCCATTACAGGGTATCGCCGGACAGTCCTGGTGGTTTGGCCGAAGTACGCGGATTGCGTCGTGACCGGAAAAGTAGATGCAACTTGTGACGATCTACTAGGAACAGGACCAGTATCCTCCGAAGAGGAACGTCTGCAAGTCGACTTCCTACTGTCCAACACTACAAGTACGGGCGATACCGGGCGAGTCGCTTTAGCCGCCTCTCATGCAGCTGTGTGCTGGAAAGACCTCGCATTGTGGAAGCAGACTGTCGACGTGTGCTCAAAAGCGCTTGGGGCCTTTACATTAGATGTCAAAAGCATCCACGCTGCTGTTCGCGAGTTCGGCTTTGAAGCAATCAAACCTAGGTACGTGTGTTCCGTACGTGTGTTCGTTCTTCACGATCACGCAATTGATGAACCACTCCGTCAAAGCTTGGAAACTATGATAGAACGCGAGCAACGCAATAGGCCCCTGTTCACGCTCCTCGACGAACTTCGAACCTGGTCTTGGGACAATGAAGATCTAAGTGTGCCAGCCGGCGAGAGCGATGTCGCTGGACTGGAGAACTCTACTCACAAACTTGGGGATGTCATTTCCGCTTGGATTGAGGAGCAACGGTCTGTGGCGCTCGCGTCTCTCCGAAAACCAAGCACGGATGATTTCTCCACGTTCTTCCAACTGGCGTTGGAAAACGACGGTCTGAGCTACATCCGCGATAGGTTTGTCTTACCGTTCCGCCGTATAACAGATCATCATTACTCACTTTGTCACCGTTAGCATCCTGCCACAAATCACAGCCAAGGCCGATTCCACTGTCTTAAAAGAACTGGCAACGCGCATTCATTCAGAGGCAGCCTTCGCAGACGCTAAGCCGAGCATGAAGCAAAATGTCGTTTCCAGCATCCTCGAGGGTGCTATCGCGAGTATCCAACTGGTGTTGACCCCGCCACCGGCCTACGCGCACTACCGATCCGGCGACGTAAAGCTGGAACCTGCACTGGAGACCGCCAAGACTTACTTCCAGACGTGTCTTGCCCTTCAGTGCCCGGCGTCTGCGAAGGCCATCCTCGACAAAGTCGCGGATATGACTGGTCTCACCCCTGCTGACGCGCAGCGACGCACGAAAGTGCTCATGCTGCCCTTTGCTGGATGGCTAGGGGAGCAGATGGCGAAGAATCCTGAGGCGAATCTGGCGAATCTGGACATGTCGGTATTGCAAAAAGCGGTTGTGCAGTCCAACGTTGCCGCCATGGTTGCCCAGCCACAACATATCACGCGAGCAGACATCGTGAATCTCCTCCAGACTGTCATGCTTCCGGGTGGTGCAGAGTTATTCGCTACCCTGTAAGTCTACCCCAGGATCTATGAGACATGTTGATGATAACATCTTGTACAGGGTTGCTCCCAAGCTGAAAGTGATGGCTTCTACGGAACTATCCGCAGGCGCTATCATTGAAGAGCTGCATGCTCGGGTGACGCTCTTAGTGCTGCCTTCGACGTACCAGGGTCCCAATATACAGGCGATCATCGCTGAACTAGCGACAAAGTATGTCAGCGTGGCCAACATCTCCACCTGTGACATGGTAATCAAGGCCATAGATACCTGTATCCGTGTACAAGTGTTGGATGGCGTCTGGGCGATACTCCAGCGCGTGTTGGATCCCGCCACCCTGAAGAAATCGATGACATCAGCATACTCTTATACCTACAGTGATTACGGGAGCAGCACGTACGCCGAGACCGTTGTCGCCCCGCTAGTGGCAGCATTGCGCAAAGTGGCTCTAGCCCACGACATGCTCGACACGCTCGCCCCGGCATTCCGTATGATCTGCCGTGAATGGATCAGCAAGGTCCTTGGCCCCGCTCCCGCTGAACCGTCGGCCAGGCTCGCGCAGATTCGGCGGGGGACATGCACCTGCCAGTACTGCAAACGGGTCAGGACGTTCTTGTTGGCGAAGCCTGATCAGGCGATTGCTTTGTCACAGATCGGCGCACCGAGTCGAAGGCATGTTGAAGCGTACCTGAACAGTCACGTTACACGCGAGGGTGCGACTTGGGAGACAATCAGAAGCAGCCCACAGGGCTTGAGGGTAAGTCGTTGTCAGATGGAAGGTGCGGAGGCAAGCACTGAATTCACAATGCCCGATGGTTACAGGTGAACAAGTCGCAGCTTCTCTGCGGCATCTCGGCGTGGAAATCCAACCAGGCCAAAGCAATTCAGCTCGTCAAGGATGTCAGTCCCGACGAGGACGAGCGGAAGCGTATTTTGGGTGATGAATATGCCGAGTTCGGGAGGAAGATCAAGGGGAGCTCAAACACGAAGCAGCCCAATGCTGCAGCCTCATCATCATCTGCACCCGCGCCGCAGGTAACCAGTGCTGCTGGTCCTAGCGGTGCCCGTCACACTGGACCGCCCGCTAAGCGGCGGAAAGTCTCTTACAGCCCGGCGGACGTTGTTGATTTGACCTCACCTTGAACGAGCGGAGAATATGTATAATGTGACATAGACCTGGAAACAACAACATAACTTGCACGACTTGCATGAAGTTCTCACCTCAACAAATATGAGCAGCAGCGAGGTAAGTACGAGACGGTATCAGCGTTTTTGCCGCTTCGACCGGTGACGATCCTCATCCTCATCCTCGTCTGAATCTATGACGATCGGGGACCCAGTGTACTCTGCAGGTGGTCTGTACCCCAGCTTCACGGCTTCTTCCATCGTGACGCCTCTTACCCATTCGAGAAACTGTGGATACTCATCCCCAAGTATGTCCTGCCTGTCATCAACGTCTGCCCCGATTTGATCGAGCAGTTGTGTAGCTTGCACCTGGTGCAAGTCCCATAATGTGCGTCTGTACAGCTGCTGCGATTTTATCACCTTACAGAGGGTTACATGGTGAGTAGGTCTCAAACGACGGAATACCAATGGACTCACCTCTAGACCCTCGGGGGACGTTTCGATGGTCTTCCATGTTGCCGTGTCCGACTTGACATACATCTGTAGATACCGTTTGAGGTGATTATTCGTAGCAAGACCGGTATGGTTGAGGTACATGGTCCTTGCGGAATTTCCCAGGAGAAAGCTTTGAACCATGTCGCATCGATTGCAATGACATTTCGCTTTCCAGTGTTCGACAGGCTCCGCGAGTGCAGCGTCTGGACGTTTGGGACCAAGGACATATTGCATCCAGGCGCGGAGAATTGCATTCAATGATCCGGACATCGCACCAAGTCTTCCGTATTTCATTAAAAGGTCGATCAATTTAGGAAGGAGGGGGATCAGCACGGCTTCAGCGTAGGGTATTGGTCCGCGATGGTATTGTGTCCTGGTCGCTTGACCCTGGGTTTGCGGTGGAGCAGGAAATGTCGATGGTAGTGGAGGTGTCAAGAGTGTTACATCAACAATGCGACCGATGACAGCCCAAAAGGCGTCTGAGTGGACCATCCGTAGACAACAGTCCAGCACATCCAGTACTCGCTCGCATGTGGCGACTGAAGCTGCCTGGGCATACCTTCGAGTTACGCTGGCTAAGACGGTGGACGGCGAGAGGCCTGCGTTCGAAGAAGACTCGAACTTCTTCATAAAGGAAGAGATTCCCTCGATTATCTCTCTGGTGCTGTCCTCTCGGAGACGAAATTGGTCCAATGTCGTCAAGGTTCTGTGCCACTCACTAGTCAATAAAGCTGTTGGAAAAAAAGTGCAGGTACTCACTTTAAGGTCAAACTAACCGCCCCGCCCTGTAGTTTCGTAAGGCGTAAGACATCTTCGATGTCCTTTCGCGAAGCGACTATGGACCCAATGGACAGCTCTCTCAAGTAGGTGCACACCACCGTGCCCCGGAGCTCGTCTAACCGGCTGACAAGTGAATTGGGTGTGTCATCGTCCGTGTAATTGGATATCGATGTAAATATGGGAAGGATGAGGTTTCGCATCTGATCCTGTACCGAGGCCTGCGCCGCAGCTTGTGAACTGAGGATTCTAGACAGAACGTCCGTGGCTAAAGTGGAGCAATCCGAAGCGAAACAAGCCTCGAGATATGATTGCATAGCTGGCACGTTGCACAACTCGTGACGAGCGGTGAGCGGGATCGCTGAGGGCTTGATCTGGACGTGAAGTTGGCTCAGATATGCAGGCGCTCAGCATCTTGGATACGAGCGTCAAGCTTTCCCCATGCCGATCCAGAAACGGTCGGTCGTGGTGAATACGAGTCGCGAAGCCCTGAAGAACGCGGTACCTCTCTTGAGAGATCAGGACAGGAAGTATACTGCCGACTGGTGAGTGCTTGGAAGAAACATGAATGCGGAGCAGAACGCACCTATCTGACCAGTATTTCACCGAGTAGTCGGAAAGCCTCATCAGCGCATCGAAATCATCCTCCGTCACTTCTCTAAGATGGGACGAGAAAAGCTGCATTTGAGCTTGGCACCAGATCTGCAGGCCACTTCGTAGATTCTCGGTGCGGATGCACGTGTCGGGATCAACATTGTACGTCCAAGCTTGTAAATTCGCGAGTAATTCATATACGTGCGCGTTATGAGCATCGCGCTCGATCATGAATTCAATACTGTAGGTGGTTCGTTAGCCATGCGCTGCGAATTGCAAGCGAAGAGGTCACACCTGGCTTGGATTGCGCCTAAGTCGAACGTCATGAGAGCGTTCCGAATTATTGTTACTGGCAGCAAACCATATTTCAACGCGAAGCACCGCGCCACATGAGACCATAACATGGATTCGTTCCATTTTTCGGAGACATCTGCAAGAGTGTGTAGAACAGCGCGCTCATCCTCAGAACCGCTACATCGAGATGCAAGGAATGTGACGAGTTTACGCTCTTCGGAAGTAGAAGTTGGCGAAAGCGATAGGGAGAGTGCTGCACTGGCGGACGCCGGGCTGTGCCGGCCGCGGACGAGCATATCAGTATAGGTCGGCCAGATGACAAGAAGTGTCCTGCGATACCCTAGATTTCGTCAGCCTCGGGCATGTTCAAATCGGAATAAAATCGCTCACACCGATGAAGTTGGCCCGCGTGCTATAACAAGAAAATTTGAGGGCAGGTCAGCGATGATGCATACAAGACGAATACCAGCGAGGCAATACCTCTCGCGTATAATCGGTCCCAAAACCGTCGTATATTTGTCTGTCCGGTTCGGCAGAGTCGGCGATAATGCGACGGATCTCAATAGGAATGAGTTCTGCATCCTCGTTCTCAAAAAGCAGGGCCGGCCCCGTATCGATGGTGTCTAAGGTGCGATCGTCTGTGGAGACCATGTCGGGCACCACTCCATCTGGTTCGAAATCTGGTCGGGCTTCTACTTCGGGTTGACAAAGATCCACTGCAGAGGCAGCAACGGATTCGATCTTGACCTCGTCTACTATTTCCACTTTGATTTCGGACGCGTCGTCGTCCTCGAGAATGCCATCCAGGTCCTCGAGCTTGATGTCGTCCGACCCTTCAAGTTTTACTTCTTCGTATCTTTCTAGTTCGATCGTGACTTCTTCGAGCTTGAACGTGTTGGATGACTCGCGCCTCGCCGAATGGGGACCTGTGGTATCAACATGATCTGCACTTGTGTCCATGCTTTCAACGTCGTAGGGCTCGCCACCGTCACTGTCCGAGGGACGATTCACCGAAGGAAACCTCACAGTCTTTGGATACGCGCTTTCCGGTGTCTCATAGATAAGACGACCATCCAGATCGACAAAACGCTCGATTTGAAAGTGCTCCCTAGGTTCTTCGGCATTGAGATCGTCTGAACAAGTCCATCCGCTGATGATAGAAAGGCAATCCTCGGTGTAATCTCCGGGATACGTGCCGTCGTCAGACTCGTCACCCAGATCCCAACGACCCTCTCGCTTCAGATACTTCTCGTACGTATCGTCCGCCATCCCTCGCTTGTAGAGGAAAATGTTCGCGAGACCCATGTGAAAGCCCAGCTCTTCTGCGATCGACGACAAGATGGCGACACGACGGGCATCTCCGCCTATCAAGCCACTCTGACGTAGATTACTGTCAGCTACTCGGTTCGCGAGCAAGAGCGCCATCTTCGCGGGAGATGTCGCCCCGCAGTCCTCATGCCAAGTGTGTAAGGCCTGCCGAAACATTCCCGGTAATTTGGAGTTGCTTGCCAGGCCTGGTCGCGGATTATTGGTAGTACGGGATATGTTGTAGCAGAGGGCTAATTGGTAACCATCGGTGACAGGTTGCATCTGGTGGGCAACGCCGGTATACCAGACGAGGACAGATGTCTTCCCAGTACTATGAGTGTAATCATATGCGTTGACAGTATGACCGTGAAAGAATTGCACGGCTCCGGCTGAGAATTGTGACGGAAGTAGAATGAGGACGTGAGCGAATGTGTCTTTTGACGCGCACGTAGACAAGATGCTCCTGAAATTAGCGTCAGAAACCGATCCTTTAAGTAAGCAACCTCTTACTCGGCGGCAGTCAGCGCACTAGTTGCGTTGTCAACGTCGTCTGCGACCGTAAAAAGTGAGTGACACATACCTCGATCCCGGTCCACATAATAAACCTCCCTCGAGCTCGCAGGTAGGACAAGTAGCACCCAAATCTACCGCGAGAGTTTCGCAAGCATCATGAACGATTCTACTTGTGAAGCCGTCCCACGAGTGGTTGCTCAGATCAGCCTTTCGACGCCGGTGAGAACAACTACTTTTAGAAGTGAAAATGGACCCACTGAGCTGGTATGAAGCTGCCATATAGAGGGTTTCTCTGCATAACGATTTGTTCCAAAGGGGTTCCACGATTGAGCTGTTTGCCGGAGAGTGTTGGCCTTGTTGGGAGTCAAGGGTAACTTGACGGCTCCAAAATTTGAAACTTGTAGACTGGGATCGGGGGCGTCCGCGTATAAGCCTTGAAAAGAGATCGCCCCAGAAAAGGCGTAGCTTTCGTTCCATGCATCACTGAGGGTTTCCTACGTGAAGTCAATATGCATCAGAGTACATTGGGGGCGACCTACGTGGGCGTTGGATGCTGGCATCGGTATGTCTCGGTGATCAAGATGACACTTGAAATTAGATCGTGCAGCCCGAGGAGAATATTCCGAGTTATTGTCCCGCGAGTCTCTTGGTACCGTGCAAGCAAGAGCAAGGTAAATGTTCAGTGACGTGTGCCCAAGCGCCCGAACTTTCGAGCGCGAGCGCTCCGCCGCGATGAGCTTGAAGTTTGTCTCAAGCTTGCAGCTTGCAGTCTCTTCGTACACGGCCTTACCTTCTTGGAAACACAAATGAACCCAACGCCATGTGTCAGAAATCAAATTTCGCAAAACGCTTATGTCTGTAGCAGCAGCGTGCACTATATTCATTGGGTAGAAATGTGAACAGTTTTCAAGTTACGCGTAATTGTCCGAGTCGCGCGCAACCCTGCGCCTTTTGGACCGACGAGGGCCCTCTGGCTCTGCAATTTCGGTGCTTTCAGGCAGCTGGCTTGGCGGAAGGGGAGAGGGCGAGGGCGAGGGCGAGGGCGAGGGCGAGGGAGGAATGTTATAGCCTAATTCTTGCGCTTCCTGAAGCGAAACCCCTTGAATCCATTTACAGAAGTCCTCATATTCATCCCCTAGAAGCCGTCGGCGATCCTCTTCATTATGGCTCACATCATCGAGCATTTTGGCCGCTCTGGCTTGATTCACATTCCAGAGAAATGATTGAGTTAGCAAATTTCCCTTGATGACCTACAAATATATGACGGTTACTACCTGAACAGTGCGTGGCACGACGCTACCGACACACCTTGAGACCTGTTGAGATATTATAATCTCCGCTTCATTTATTCCCTTATTTGGACTCTATTTGTACTCCGCTTTAGGTAGATTACATAAGTCCCATTGTCCTGTAGATATATAAGGCCC
>ALYI01003538.1:0-22613 GCA_001969225.1 Ceriporiopsis andreanae CBS 279.92
TGCACTTGGCAGACTTGGGACTGGACGCGGAGCTTTGACATCTATGAATTTGACTCCGTCCTTCATATGTCATCTCCTGCTGCGGAGCATGACACGCCCCCATTCTCATCGCTAAGTGTCCCCAGCTTGGGCCCGTCCGTCCTTGCACCAGCATACTTGGTGAGCCGAGTCCGACTCGATGCTGTATGTGAGCTTGACGTGATAGATGACAACCTCTTGCAGAGTAGTCACAATTTCAACAACTGGGAAAACACTGCATACATTGGCGATGAGCCAGTCGCAAGTTCCTCAGCAAGTTCCACCGGGTACCCAACGACTACTCTGCTGGACCTGCCAATGCCGGAGAGCTGCACGTCTTCCATGCCTGTTTATGACTTCCCTGGAAGAGCACTAGTCTTTGTGTTCGACGGTAAACCCGGCGTACCTCTCTCCGTCGCGAAGCACGATACAGACCTGTGGCGCGGTTTGCAAGACTCTGAGGACACATCGTTTTTCGAAGGCTATGGTGAAAAAGTTCGCTACAGGTTTGCGGTGCATTCGCGGAGCTACCCACCATTCTTCCGTCAAAAGCGGTGCCGACGCGTCAAACGCAACGTCCACTTCTATATCACCCGTGCACAGATTATACGGCAGGTTGCGGAGGTTGTAGAGGCATTCTTGAAGGTTCGTAGCTGTCGGGAGTTGTGTCAACGATCTGAGCTGACATATCAACCTCGATTGTTTAGGCAACCCCTTCCTTCCACCTCGAGGGTCATTCGGATCCAGTTTCTCTCGAACAATTCCGCCTCCTCAAGATCAGAGAAGTTTCGAAGGCCACTGTCGAGCCTGTCTTCGAGTTCTGTCCAGGTACTAGTGATCATTGATCATCTACCACTGTTTATAATAGTATCATATGGCAGGCTGATTATTTATTGGTGTCCCGGGTGGAGCTGAATCGTAGCGTTGATCGCTTTCCCTTGTGTTATTTATTATATTTTCTTTCCGTCGTTATAATTAATTGTCACCCTACCATCTACTAGTTCCGTGGACTCGAGTTAATTAATCTATTTGCACGCCGCGTTTCTGGACATAACGACAACGACCTTGAGTGTCGTTTGGATGCGAAACTTGCATGATCACGATTCGGCGCGACGCGACTCATTAGCGCAATGCAAGGATGCGCAAGGCCCATCGAGTGCCACTCGACTGCAGATATGCTAAGGACCCTAACCCTACGGGCGGTAAACCCAACTGCGGAGCACGCGTTGAAATGGCGGTGAACTCTACTCTTTTTGCATCACGGCTCGGCGCGAGAATCTCCTCCGTATAGCAGATCGCAGTACGAAAACATTGTCCTGATCATCGCTCTACGAGGTGGCGAGTACATTGATTTCCATAGAAAATCATCGCAGAACAGCCCAATGTCAAAAGATGTCAGACGTGTTCTGTTTCTTGCTACACACCGCAGCGAACCCAACATGCTCGACGAGTAACAGCCCCAGCGGTCCCAACACCTCCGCACCCACCAGGTCTACACCGCCAGCATCGTCTGAGCTTTCCAAATGGGAATCACTGCTCGGACTTCGTGGGACCCCCGCAACACACATCTTCAAGGTCGAGCACGGCTTGATCGGTTGTGCGCCCGTGCGCAGGACAAACCCACCTAGGGCACCCGTCACCGGGTCGCGCGTGCGGAGGATGACATACGGGTCCTCGTGGTACACGATCTCGTGCGGCTGCGCATCGAGCACGGTTGTCGTATTCAGCACTGGCATGGTGGAATTGGCGAAGGGGGCAGTGGACGTGATTGATATCGGCGGCATTCCACCATCGCGGAACGTGCCCTGAGTGCATGCGCTCGTGTCGCTCGAATTCGCCACGGTGCAGTTTCCGTTGAACGTGTTGTTTCCGAGATCATACGCGAGGTGCTGCAGCGTCGGGGACGCATTCAGCGGAATGCTGGCTGGGTCGACGTCCCAGCTGCGCAGCGCAAACGTCCACTGCTTGCCTTCAGTTCCGTTCACGCTACTCGCTTGGTATGTGAACACCGAGCTTTTCTCTGAGCCTAGGTGGAACGCAGCGAGCGTCGGCATGTCGGGTGGATCGAACGCTGCGATCCTGCTCGTGAATACGACTGTCATTGGGTAGCCGTCGCAGAGGTGGTCCCATGCACGCTGTCGACATCGATGACGTCAAACAAAAAAAAATCAACACCTCGTGAATAATAAAAGTGAGGGTACGTCGCGCACCTGTTGGGCAACAAAAGGCATGATGAACAGGCCGAATTCAGGGACGATAACAAAGAACAGCGTGAGGGGACCGACAACGACGATGCTGAAAGCCCACAGTAGCGCACGCGTGCGGGGAGTCTGTGTTAGTCTGCGGGTGTGGCGTGTCTGCCAGAACCATCGGTAGTAGCGGAATGCTTGGAAATAGTTGAAGGTGGCCAGGACTCCCCCGATGATAACATTGAACGCTCGAAATGCGGCCCAGCGACCTTTCGTACTCGCTACGGGAGAGCGAGGGATAGGATACGCTTCAATTTGCGAAACTGGAGGCATGTCATTATAACCACTGGACATGAGATCATGACTCGGATGCTCACTCTCGTAAATCCAGAAACCTTGCAGGGCGCTCATGGCCGCCCAGACCTATGGGTTTACCCTCATCAGCCCGGATAGGATAGCGTGCGAAAATATATACGCCTACCGATAGAGTGATGTAGAAGCATTTCGGTGTACAGTCCAAGCGTCGAGCTATGCGGGACATTGTCAAGGGGGGGAGAAGACTCATGCTTGCGCCTGCCACAGGTAATAAGTACCGGGCTTCGGCCACGCGAGCTCTGCTCGTAGTGTATAATGCGCTTAAGGATACAGGTCCCATCAGTAGTTGCACCGAGATACAAGGGGGTGTGCCAATCGTCTCCGCCAGCCGTACCGGCTAACGCCACAAGCGCCGCCATACCTGGGAGGCTGTTCGAGGATGCTATTGCCGCACCTCGCACTACGAGCGAGCACGCTCGATGTGGAATTGATTCGTTGATCGAGGGGCGGATATCAATGAAGGTTTCGCTATCTTTCACGCTAGGTTAGGATGTCAAGCTTACCCATTGTGCATGGCTATGCTCGTGGTCACGCAACACTGTTACGTCGGCTGTAAAATGTGTGCCTGTGCGCTGCCCTATCTTCATTAAAAAGTCGTGCTGTCGGGGATATTTATCGTCCGTGCGAGGTAGAAGAAGCGCAGTGGTACCGTGACGACTTGGTAATGAATGTAGGTGTATGACGCATGACGACGAATGAGAAGCAGGGGAGAGGTCGGGTCAACATTTCCTGGGTGAACAAAATGTTTTCCTAGGCTTTCCGCCCTCGTCAAAGTTTGGCAGGGTGCGTTTGCTAATGGCATATTTTCCTGTATTCCTTCCGCGCGGTTGCTTAGGGGAGCGAAATGGAGACCAAAATGTGCATGATGGTGGTTGTAAGAAAGATGAGATGTCGTCACGCCTCGCGTCTCGTCACCCCGTGTCACGCCAATGAAATAGAGTTTTGAACTCGGTCGTTGCTCCGTCCTCAGATTTTCGTTTGAAATGAGTGAAGTTGTTTTGTCGCGAACGGTCGCCGGAATCTGAGGAGGCGCTGCGGTATTGCGAGATTGGGACGGCCTGGGTTTGTGTCTGCAACCCGGGAACGAGGACGCAAGGGGATTGGCCGGACCGGCGTGCCCACATGAACCGCTTTCTAATCGTCATCATCGCCAATAAGAAAACATTCTGCGTCTAGGCTTGGCGCATTTGGCTATAAAACTCAAACGAAAAACGCCTCCACGAACCATCGTGAAGGCCAATACTTGCAACCACAAACTCTACAACTATGTCGTTCCAACCCGTCAAGACCGCCGTCCTCGGTGTCGGCCTCGCAGGCCTCACATTCCACGTCCCGTTCGTCCTTGCGCTTCCCCAGTACTTCAAGCTCCACGCCGTCCTCGAGCGCAAGCCCGCCGGCCCGGGAGGAAAACTCGCTGCGCGGTTCGGACAGGATGCAGCAAAGGGCGTGACGATCTACAACACGCTCGACCAGGTCCTCGCTGACCCCGAAATCGAGCTCGTCATCGTCGGCACGCCGAGCGAGACGCACTACGAGTTTACGAAGCGCATCCTCCAGGCGGGCAAGCATGGTGCGCGGATCTTTCGCTGTGGCTCGATCGATCGTGCCTAGTTGACTGACGACTTCTGCTAGTTCTGTGCGACAAGCCCATCACGGCGACCTACGAGGAGGCAGTCGAGCTCGGCGCACTCGCCAAAGCAAAGAACCTTGTCCTCTATCCGTACCAGAACCGTCGCTGGGACTCGGATTTCCTTGCACTCCGCGAGCTGCTCACCCTCCCCGCGTCCGACCCTAACTCGCTTGGCACGGTCTTTGAGTTTGAGTCGCGGTACGCACGATTCCAATTCCGTTACCCGAAAGTGGTTCTGATATCCACGTTCAACGTAATTTATAGCTTCGACCGATTCCGTACGGCACTGAAGGGCACGTGGAAGGATCTCCCCATCCCTGCGAATGGTCAGACATACGACCTTGGCGCGCACGTTATTGACCAGTCACTGGTTCTTTTCGGCCGCCCCGCACGTATCAGTGCTCAGATTGAGAACCTGCGTGGTCTCGGCAGCCCCGAGGTTGACGATACAGTGAGTGTTCCTGGAATGCTTTTCCCGACTAGCTTCTGACATTCTATCCGTCACCTATCAGTTCACGATCAAGCTGCACTATCCCGGACTCCCCGCACCCGCAGACTCGCCTGTGAAGCCCACCTCCTTCACAGTCGTCCTTCGCGCATCAATCCTCTCCGTGACGTCCCCACAGCTGCGCTACATCGTACGCGGCACGCACGGGACGTTCACCAAGTACGGTGTCGACGTGCAGGAGGACCAGCTACGTGTCATTGCGTCGCCACAGGGCATCCATACGCAGGCGGACTACGGCATCGAGCCCGCGGGCATCCATGGCACTCTCGAGACGCTCGGTGCGAACGGCAGCGACATCGTGCGCCGCGTGTGGCCGAGCAAGCATAAGGGTGACTACTCTGGGCTGTTCATCGACGTCGCGAAGGCGGTCCGTGAGGGCAAGGAGCCCGCGGTGAAGTGGGAGCAGAGCGCGCAGGTGATCGAGCTCATCCAGCTCGCGTACAAGGCATCGAAGGAGGGCAAGACCCTCGACGTCCCGCAGCGTGCGTACTGAGCGGGGGGGCTCGCGTCGTAGCAACACGCACTAGTAAAGCAACAAAATGAGACGCGTCTCATCTGTATTTGTATCCAGTTACAACGGTGTATTAATCAATGTAGCCCTGGAAATCAAGCTTGCCTGCTCCTGCTTGTGCTACACAGTCGCGCCAGGATCATCGACGCTTGTACTCGCATGGCTTCAGCACAGACCCACGCGTCGTTAACTTTTCCCACTCTTTGTCGCTCTTCGGTTTCCTCGGTACTTTGATGAATTCAAAGAGGGTGAAGTGAGAGTTGCTGTCGTCCTGCGTGCATAAAAGTAAAAGTAATCAGCCGCTGGTACAAGCTACAGTTCAAACGGACCCATATACCTTTGACCGAAGCTTAAATCCCACCGAAGCGACTAGCGCTGCAAAGGACTCAACGTCCGTGAAGCGGCTCGCCACCTCTGCAATTTTTAGTTCACCGCTACACAGATGTCAGTCATGTTTCCACCCCACGACATTTCATCTCACGTACCCAGTTCGTAGAACCCGCCACGCCTCCCTGATACACCCAACCCAATTTGTGCTCATCAAGCTCAAAGCGCATACTGCGACATCTATCGTCGCAAGCGAGTCCTCCCCTTCCTGTTCGCTGCCGGGGAGCGGCAACCGCGTACAGATGTCCGCCTCGACGACGGCGGGGTCATCCGAAACGAGGTCAAACGAGATCACGTTCAGACCTTTTGGTATCAACGCGCGACCGAGCGCTGCGTCCCCGCATCCTAGATCCACGATCGCGGTTCTCGGTGGGTACGACGAGAGAGCGGAGATGTAGTGCGCGACAGGGTTCGAGGGCCAAGACTGGACTTGGTGGCGGAAGCCTGTATGATACTGACGGTCCCGAGATGAGATGAACTTTCAAACGCGAAACGGGAGGCGACGTACCTCGCTGAACACAGACGGGTTCTCGCGCATCATCTCGTGTGCTTTCGCGCTGTCCGATTTGTACAGTTCCTCGTTGATCCATCTGCGCCATGTCAACCTTCGTCGCGAGATGATGAGAGGGAAACACGTACCTAAATCGCGCGCCGTCCAAACTCTGCTTCATGCTCGCCTGCATAGCAGTCAATCCACCGCCGGCAGCCTCCTGACCCTTGCGCTTTTTGTTCGGATGAGCGACGAACACAGGCACATGCCCCCCATCCTCGTCCTCCTCGTTGTTGTGCTCCTTCACCTCACCACGTTTATCTTTTCTCTTCTTCTGCTTCTTCCCCGACCGTTCAGGACTCTTCGGCGAGTCGACGGCCTCCGATTCCACTTTCCTCTTCTCCTGCCACTTAGGCACTTGCGCCTTTACCGTCGCGTCTCCAGCTTTTGCGCCCGCATTCCTCGCCTCGCGTTCCTTCTGCTGTGGCTTACCGCTAGCACCCTGTCTGCCCTTGTCTTCGCGTCCCTGTACACCCTCTCGCTCTCTGCTTTTCGCCTTCTTGTTCTTCTTCTTCAACCTGCTCTCCTCTGGCTCACCTTTACCAGTAGGTCCGAGCTTTTTCATGAGCTTCTCCATATTTATGGCAGCATCTTGGATCCTCTCTTCAGAGACGTTCAACTTCGGACGAGTGTCT
This sequence comes from Ceriporiopsis andreanae CBS 279.92, assembly GCA_001969225.1. NCBI lineage: Eukaryota > Fungi > Basidiomycota > Agaricomycetes > Polyporales > Meruliaceae > Ceriporiopsis > Ceriporiopsis andreanae. Next base: position 6,804 of record ALYI01003538.1, read on the forward strand.
TCAACATTTGACCGCTTCCGTTTATGCGGGTTCGATGACGGGCCGGGTACGGGTGCTGATGGTACAGACCATCCTGGTACTTCGAAGAGAGCCATACGTTTGTAGGAAAGGTGAGGACGTGCAGGGTGCAGGGAAAATAGCTGCAATTATCATTCTTGGCGTCTGCAAGAGAGTCCCGGTCAATTGTTTGGTGGCCGGTCTCCTTGATCCCGACGCCCGATGATTTCCTCCTCCAAATTTATCCTGCTCAACACCATCGCCGTCCTTGTACTCTGATGTAAAACTCAAATACATACAATGTTTTGGTACGTATGATCCACACCACCTCCGTCAGCGGTTGAGACGAATCTATCTTCTCACGTATCCAAACAGATCCCGTTTTCCAGATCCGGAGTTTTCCATTATTGTCGCGTGTCTGTTGCCGTGCAAGTGCTCGCCCGAAGCTGTATAGAACAACGTATACGGCTATTTAGTATTGTACGCTTTGATTCTGCGCACTGCGCTTGAGGATCTTCTCGAGGCAGCGTGCAGAATCAGAGAATATATTATAGATCTTCGCTAGCTAAGAGTTAGCAGCAAAGATGCTCCCCGGCCGATATCTTCGTCTGTGGCACCTATACTACTATAGTTGTGAATTGGACGGAGTGAGGACCCGCATGGCATATCCTGGATAAACTGCTTCTCTGGTGCAACGTTTATCTACGAATCAAACAGAAATTTCATCCTGTATTCGACGTTCACTCAAGCTTTCACACGGATCCCGTGTTCGTGGGGGTTATAAGGCGGTCATACCTCGCACTACGTAGGATTCCCCACTCCTTCACGTCCTTCACCCGCTCCCTTGCAATCTGAATTTTAGAACAGATGTCAAACGCCTTCGCTCTGCTAGACGTCTATGAACAGCGACCTCGGGTGCTCATCGTTATCATCGCAAACTTTCAACGTCCCGCTAATCACTTGTCGTTCGCAGGCTCTTAGCCCACCGTCCCTTGGTTTTACAGACTCGGGCGTCGCCGCCTCGGACGAGGCAAGTGCATAACATCGAGAGCAATCGTCCTCAATACGTGTTGTCTGACTTCTGATTATGCACAGGGCGAATTTTCATTGCTTGCACGCACGCCTTTAGGAAAGCGCGGGAAGGCCGACCACGAGCTGAGGACGGCCCCGCTCATGAGTAGAGGCGCATATATCGCGGCGGGCGCCGGCGCAGTCTTTCCACAACGAGGACTATTGGGCTCGATAATCCCTTCGCTGTGAGTCCGCCGACTGTTGATGTCGGCGTCCGCGATAACCAATTATTGAACAGCGACTCGGATTCTCTCGACAGTGAACCGACGGACACCCCCGATGACCCCCGTTTATATGTGAACACTGTCAGTACCGCAGTCGTTCTCTGCAGCGTGCGATGCTAATGATATAGCATATAGAACGCACCGCTCTCGTTGCTCGTTTGCGGTGTGCAAGGCTCCGGGAAATCTCACACGGTGGCTGTCATGCTCGAAAATATGCTTATTACCGACCACACCGCAATCGGCGTGTTACAGAAGCCGCTCTGTGGACTAGTGCTTCACCTTGGCGAAGGCGGGCCCGAAACCCAGCCCTCAGAAGCTGCTTGGCTAGGCTCTCCTCTCTCGAGCTCCGTGAAAGCACCACCGGTTCTGGTGTACGTATCGCCGGCCGCCTTACGGACAATGAGGGCGGTCTACGCCAAGGTTGGTCCGCATGTCCGCGTCGAACCACTTACGTTCAGCCAAGCAGAGCTCGACGCAAAGGCGTTCCTGTCGCTCATGGCGGTAACCAATAACGAGTCGACTCCGCTGTACATGCACACCGTCATGGTGTGTATCACGCTCTTCCCTTCTGCTAGCCGATCACTGATCCGTGTCCAGTCCATCCTGTTCGATCTGGGTGAGGACTATTCGTATGCGAAGTTCCTCACCCAGCTCGAGCTGAAGAAAAAGGACTTCAACCCGGCTCAAATGAGCGGACTCAAACAACGGATGGCGCTGCTCGAGTCCTTCATCGATAAGACGAAGCGTCGACCAGCATCATTACGGTTTGTGTCCGGCCAGTTGACGATAATCGATCTGTCCGATCCATTCATCGATCCGGGGTCTGCTTGCGGCTTCTTTGAGATCGTGATCCGCTTATTCCGTCGCGCAAAGGTTGACACGGGCAAGGTTCTCGTCGTGGATGAAGCACACAAGGTGATGACTTTCGTTGGGTTATCTGTGTTATGCTAATGGATACTATGTAGTATCTTGCGGTAAACGAGGGAAAATCCGGCCTCACGGAAGAGCTGTCGTCGCTTGTACGAGAGCAGCGTCACCAGGGTATCAGGGTCATCATCAGCACACAGGGTGAGCTCCCGCACCCGCAGCATCCCGATGTCATCTGATACCTCTGCTAGAACCCACAGTGGTACCCCCTGTTTTCCTCGCGCTATGCAGCGTGACCATCATGCACCGCTTCTCCTCGCCGTCCTGGCTTGCACATGTCGCAAAGCATGTGGCCGCACGTGTCGATTCCGACGACGTTCTGGAGAAAGTCGTGCGTCTTGAGGTAGGTCTAATTTGAATATAATGCCCCAATAATGTGAATGGAATACTCAAGGACCGAAAGACAGGGCAGGCAATAATCATTGCGCCGTCAGCCCTTCTCACCTCGGCCAGCATCCCCACGAAAGTAGACCAGGTATTACGACGGTCTGAGCGTCAGTACCTACTGGTCCAGACCCGCATGCGTGTCACTCACGACGGTGGCGCGTCCGTCTTGGTTGTTGATGACGACGGGGACGACAATGAATGAGAACAGGGCGTTAGGCCTCGATAACCCTGCAAAACCCGCTGATTTGATCACATTTCTTATTTCTTGCCATACTATGTACATTTTGTCCTGCAAGTATCAGAAAAGAAAAGTTTACAAAAGTTGTATGCATTGTCTCCTGTTTTTCTGCTCTGCAAAAGCTCAGCTCGTCTGAACATCGCCAAAACTCCGCATGTCCGACGCGGTTCGACCGCGCTAAGACAGCGGGCGCCTGATCGTGACGGATCGTCGTGACAGACGGATCACGCCGACGCTCCCTCCAGCCTTCTGGCACCTCCCCCTCGTTCGCATGTATGGAAGACAGCGAAGGTGGAAATATTGTGTTCTAACGTGGTGAGCGCTGCCTACGCATACCACCTATCGCACCATGCTGTATAAGTACTCCGTCTAACGTACTCGGCAGTGCAAACAAAAAATCTGGTCTAAAGCAGTGAAGCCTGTCCACACTGCGCGGCAGTGCGCGCACCTCGGGGTTCTTCAGCCTCGAGGATACTTGGGTGAACGCCAGATGTCGTAACCCCCTACTCAACTTGACAATCTTCAACCCTACTTATTCTGCTTGCTTTTTTGAGGATCCCCGAGGGTGGCGAATAGAATCATGAGAGACGGATCTTTTGCGGGACCGTTATTGGGTGTATTCGAAGTTGGTCGCCGTGGAGAGGACAACGACAATGTACCCTCATTGTACCCCCAGCCTGTTGCGACCCAGCCAGATAACAAGTATCGAGCGCAAAATTTTAGTAAACGTCACGACTGAGAAGCATCACCAGAGTCCGAAAAAATCGTGGCAGAGTTCAGTGCGTACCATCGCCGCGCTTCTATTGCCGACCCGAACACCACAGAAACACACCCTCGCTAATAGCACTTTCTCACGAACGGTCGCATCGTTGGCCCAAGTTATAAAGGGTCTGTTTGATGATGCCTGGCTGCACCCAACTCACCGTTCGGCGACCATCTTTTTCCTACATCTCCCGTCATCAGTCCATGTCTGTTGGATCGACACTCCTGGAATGTCAGGACGCCCTTTTGCTGAACTTGCAAACCTCTCTGAGCTTAGGGTCTAGGGTGCGTCTTGTGCCGTTTGTTCTTGAGATGCCCGGAGAACTGAATTGTCCACTAAAAATCGTACACAGGCGCCACATTCTACTTACCGTACGACCTCAGATGATGACAGTAAATCTGCCGACTCTGGCATCGCGGATTCCGACGACGTAAGTGACCCCCTTTTTTACAATTCGCAACTTCGCTTATTCACCGAAATGGACGCTCGCATTACACAGGAGGAGTTAGATCTTCTCGAACATGTAGATCTGGGCTGCCGTGTCAGCGAAGACCACGAGTTACGCACAGCGCCTCTCATCACTAGAGAAGCGTACCTCGCTGGAGGGGCTCGCGATACCTTCCCCCAACGCGGCTTGTTGGGGTCTGTAATGGCTGTGTGGTACGTGTCCGGATATTCCCCCGCTCCTCTGCTCTAAAAATGGCTCCAAGTGATGCTGCACAGAGCCCGGACCATGCAAATTCTCGCCTATACGTGAATACGGTATGTTACAACGTCTTATTTCTTGTGGCAGTACCGACAGACATTCTCTTCAATTTCTCTTTCGCAGAATGCACCCTTTTCTGCTCTAGTTTGCGGGGTTCAAGGCTCCGGAAAATCGCATACGGTATCTGTACTGCTAGAGGACATGCTCGTCTCTGGCAGTGGTGCCATCGGATCTTTGGAGAAGCCGCTATGCGGCCTTGTACTCCACTTCGGCGAAGGAGGTCCAGAATGCCATCCTTCTGAGGCCACTTGGCTGGGGACGCCTTTGACTGTTGGTCTGGTGGCACCAGCTGTCGTGGTGTATGTCTCTCCGTCGTCAGTGAAGACTATGCGCAAGGTGTATGCTCGTGTTGGGCCACATATCACGGTTGAGCCGTTGGTATTCGGTCAAGCAGAGCTTGACGCTAAGGCATTCCTATCTTTAATGGCTATCGGCTCCTCTGATGGTGCTCCCTTGTACATGCAGACTGTTCTGGTGCGTGCTCGCGACTTAGACCAAGCTGTCGTCAGCTTACAGCCGTCTTTACAGTCTATCTTACGCGAGCTTGGTGAAGACTACACATACCGCAAGTTTCTTAGCAAGCTCGAGACAAAGAAGTACGATTTGAACCCGACACAGTTGAATGGCTTGAAACAGCGTATGGAGTTGCTCGATACTTTCCTTGACAAGGCAAAGATTCGGGCTGCTCCAACTCGTTTCCATCCAGGCCAACTGACAATTGTCGATCTATCCGACCAGTTCATCGACCCGGAGAAAGCATGTGTCTTTTTCGAAATCCTCGTCCGTCTCTTCGTCCGGGCAAAGGTGGATACGGGAAAAGTTCTCGTTCTAGACGAAGCCCACAAAGTATGTCCCGACTGAAATTTCCTACCTGATAGCCTACTGACATTATGCTACTGTAGTATCTCGCAGCGAACAAGGGTGACTCAGGCCTCACTAAGGAGCTATCATCCTTGGTGCGTCAACAGCGACATCTTGGGATGCGCGTCATTATCAGTACCCAGGGTGAGACCGTGCACTGCACCCATTATCCCGTGAATTGACAATTTTGTCCAGAGCCGACTGTCGTTCCTCCGGTTTTGTTGGATCTATGCAGCGTAGCCATCTTGCATCGATTTTCTTCGCCTTCTTGGCTTGCTCATGTTGAGAAGCATGTCGCAGCCCGTATGAACAGCGATGTGGTGTTCGATCAGATCGTTCGTCTAGAGGTGAGCGCGGCCACTGCAACTTGTTGAACATCATGCTCAATGTAGCGCTCATAGACGGGACAAGCCATAGTTCTCGCTCCATCCGCTCTGATCGTATCTGATACGGCTCGCGTAGGGTCAGAGATGCCTCTGCAGCAATGCGGACGCAGATTCCTCCTCATCAAAACGCGCAAACGCGTCACTCGCGACGGTGGCGCGTCACTTCTGGTGGTGGGGTAGCGGATCAGGAGGGAGTTTTAGAAGCCTGCTGTCTCCGATGAAAAATATTTTCTTGTAATGCACTACATTGACTCAGTGATTATATATTGCCCGTATACCTCGAAGCCATCCCACCCCAGAATCTCTGTTATAAACACTCGCCACTTCGACCGCAACAGACGTCAGGAAAGCGGGCCGGCAGAACCCGCCATCAAACTTTGCCTTACTTTTGCGACCTTCGAGTCACGCACGCGTCCATCGAGTTATTGGTTCATACGCATGTCGCTTGCCTTTGTCAACTCACGCTTACGCACCATACGTCAAGCAATAGGCGTCGTTTTCACGATTTGTATCAGGACACTCGGTCCATGTCGCAGTGGCAATGTCACAGCGTCGTCGATCAACTTCGATTTCCGTTATTCAAATCGCCAGGACGTGCGCTCGTGTCATTCACACATTCGTAGTCGAAGCTCAACAGCCACTGGGTCCAAGTCAGTGGCACTTTCTCCACAGGTTGAATTTGGCCAGAACTTACGCCCCCGCCGCTTCTCCGCGGTGTTGCTAAGACGTCTGTCCATGACATCAGGCATGGGTTCTTATGACTCCAAGGGTGGTTTCAAGTACTGCTCTAGGGGGTTGAATTCGTCTTCTCTGTATAGCATTATTGGACAGGCCACATCTGCGATACACAAATCGCTCATTCCAGCCTTGCGAGTTTGCCATCTGTGCCGCGGTCCGCGGCGCAGAACACTGAGAGGCTGTTACCTGCATACTTGAAGATGCCGCAGCCGCACTGCAGTAGCACGGTGTGTACATAAATTCGCCTGCTGTCCTAAATGCTGACGCCGTTACATAAGTGCCTTCTACCAGATTGACTCGAACACGCTGTTCTTTCATAATGTCCGCCTCTTCTCCCAAGCCCGATATACATTTTATTGCAACGACATGGCTCGAGACCTTCGCGGCTGCCCTCGCATCTCGCTCCTCTGGAGCCGTTGCTGCGACATTCGTGCCCAATGGCTGGCTGCGCGACTCGCTTACCTTCACGTGGGACGAACGCACACTCGAGGGACGCGAGAAGATTTCACAGTTCCTTTCGCCCGTCCTGACCGACACGAGCGTCCAGAACGTACGCCTTTTGGACGATGTGTACTTTGCACCGAAGCTGGGGGAGATTGGCATCGAGTTTGGGTACACGTACGAGACGGAGACGAAGAAAGGACAGGGCGTCGTACACCTCCTCCTTGCGGAGAAAGGTGGGGATGGCGCCCGTCCTCAGAACGAGCGAGGCCGAACGCAGAAAGGAGGGCAGTGGCAAGCGTTCATTGTGTCGATGATTGTCAGGGACCTCAAGGGATACGAGGAGGCGCCTGGGAGGTGGTGTGCTGAGGACATCCTCGACACCTGCCCTGTCGGTGCGCAAGGACAGTATCAGACCTGGCGCGGTTACCAGAAGGTGCTGAGAGAAAAGGCCGAGCGGCAGCCTCACGTCATTGTCGGTCCGTGCCCTGTTCTTGTTCTCGAAAGTCCCTGCTGATGCACAAGGGCAGTTGGCGCAGGTCAGATCGGAGTCCAAGTCGCCTCCCGCTTGAAACAGATGCACATCCCCACGCTCGTTCTCGAGAAGAACGACCGTGTGGGAGATAATTGGCGCAAGCGATACGCGAGCTTGAGTATCCACACTGTGGCGGAGCACAGCCAGCGTATGTACAATTTGCACTTCCTACTATATTGATGAAGCTGACTGCGTGTCACTGTTCGTCGATTGAAATCTGCTGCAGTCCTGTACCAACCACACCCAACTAACTGGCCTCTTTATGCGCCTGCAGATATGGTCGGCGCCATGCTCGAGACTCACGCGCACATGCAAGGCCTCGCGGTCTGGACGGGCGCCCAGCCGGTGGGCAGGCCCACATACGACAAGGGGGATGGTATGTGGACGGTGACTGTCAAGCGTCGCGTCTTCAAGGGACAAGAGAGCGTCGAGGAAGAAGTGACACTGCACCCCGCGCACATTGTCCTTGCTACAGGGACGCTCGGTGCCCCTTCCGTCCCCACGGTCCCTGGTCGGGAACGGTTCGTTGGAAAGGTGATTCACTCGTCCGAGTACCAAGACGCACAAGTATTCGCGGGCATGCACGTCGCAGTCGTAGGCGCCAGCCAGAGCGCGATGGACATCTGTGAAGATTTGGCGCGGTTGGCAATTGCACGCGGCGACCGCTCGTCAGACGTATACCCCTCCATCACTATCCTCCAACATTCGCCCACACTCGCTGTCTCGCGCGATGCTGAAAACGCAAACGTCCAGGCACGCTTCCCTGTCGGCGTACCCGCCGAAGTCAGCGACATGCGTGTCTTCAGCCTTCCTCGCAAACTTGCATGGCGCGCCATGATGAGCGAGGAGGGTTTGAAGAAGTACTTTGCGGAGCCGCGAAACAAGGCCGTTATGGAGAAGGCAAGGGCCGCCGGCATGTGGCTGAGAGAGGACGTGCAGCAGTTGATGCTGTGGTGGGATCGGCTTGGCGGTTACTGTGAGTTCAATCTCCCACCATGTTTCCTGGTAAGAATGCTTACGAGTGCTTCATCGATGTCGACGGAAAATGTGGGACAGTTCTCGACAAGGGTGTTGCAGATCTTCTGGCGGCGGGGGCGATCAAGGTGCTCGCGGATGTTGAGCCGCGGGCCTTCACTGAGGATGGGCTCCTATTGTCCGATGGCCAAGAGGTCAAAGCTGATGCAGTCATCTTCGCGTGCGTGTTGTATTTTCTCCCACCCTCTCGATATGTCTAACCTCTATCTCGCCTCCTTGTCACGCCCTTTCTATTTGGCCGTTGTCCGCTTTCCTGTGCGCAACGGACGGACTGTGTCATTGAACCTCGGCACTAAACTACCGGTCGGCAGCACTGGGTACCAGAATATGCGCGACGTGAACGCGGAACTATTCGGGGCGGAAGTCATTGATCAGACGCGTCCCGTCTGGGGCATGGACGACGAAGGCGAAGTAAGCGGGAGTTACATGCCGAGTGGCTATCCCGGGGTGCGTCGTGGCAACCTCTGCTGAGCCTCATCCTGATCTCATGTCTCGCACCGTCGACCTGACCGCCTCATTCAACAGCTCTGGTTCGGAAGCGGAGATATTGTCGCGGCTCGGTTTCAGTCGAAGACCCTGGTACGTGTACATCGTACACACGCGCTTCTCATTGCAGGACACTGACTATCTTGTTGTTCATCAGGCAATATTGATAAAAGCGATCGAGTTGGGGTTGTACAAACAGTAGCTGCTCGGCAGACTTAGAAGATTGCAAGTGCACGTCGCACAAAGAGCCCCGAGATCAACTGTATCCAGTTTTGTCTGCTGCACACCGCTTTATCTGGCACAACGCCAAATCGTCCTGTGTTTGTATACCACCCAAAGTCTGCCTATATGCGAACATCGAGGACTGCCCGGTTACTTGTTTGAATGCCGTGAACGATCAGATCAATGATCTCGATCTCAAACCTAGACGCCAGTTCGTACTCAGAACTTTGATTCCACCAGCGAGCACAAGTTGAACACAACGGACAACGGCAGGCGGTGTCAAAGTGAGTAAGGTGGATTCGACGACTATTTGTGTCGTAAAATAGGATGTTATTCAATCCTTCAATTTCTAAGCCAGATCATGTTCAACACGGGGCTCTGGGGTGAGCGCAGTATACACAATCCACGAGGCGTAGCAAGAGCGCGTTGAGCTTCTTCTGGCATGAGAAGAAACGTGTTCTTTGCATGGCAATCTCTTCAGGAAGTGGGACACCTGTGAGAGTAACATTCTGCCTCCTTCCCGTATAACTTTGGCCGCTATCGCTTACCCTCAAATCAGGAATGTTGAGTTCGCAGAAGTCTAACAGTACTGAGCGCAAACTGCAACCTGGGGTGAAGAATCAGGCTTCGGTTCTTTTTCCACGTAGCGACTGATGCTCTTCTCTCCCAGACGTCCACTCAATCGTCTGGATTGTACGACGGTTCGAACGAGGACTTCGCTGATACAGACTCTGGCGACGACTATATTGATTCTGATGACGTGAGCTGGCTATGTCTACATTGTCGGTGGAGAGACGCAATAAACTGAGCTTTTTAGGACGAATTGGGTCTGCTGGGACACGATTCTGTGGGAGCTTATCGCGACAGCGACGAACACGAACTGAAGACGGCACCTCTGCTGACAAGGGAGGCATACCTCCTCGCAGGTGGTCGCGACATTTTTCCTCAGCGCGGCCTGTTGGGGTCCATGCTAGCTCTATCGTGATTGCTATTTCGTTCAGTGCCCTCCAATACGCGATGCTTAAATTTGTGACAGTGGCACTTCTGGGACATCAGACGAGGACTCGGAATCAACGTCAGCTGGATCGCGGGTCTACCTCAATACAGTGAGTCGATCCTTACGTCGGTATATATATATCACAATCATGTGACGTTATCAGAATACACCCTTTTCTGCGCTCGTCTGTGGCGTCCAGGGCGCTGGAAAGTCACATACAGTCGCCGTCATGCTGGAGAACATGCTCATACCCGGTCACTCATCCATCGGATCCGTGGAGAAACCGCTGAGCGGGCTTGTCCTCCACTTTGGCGAAGGGGGGCCGGAGTCGCAGCCCTCGGAGGCTGCGTGGCTGTGTCACCCCCTTTCGCCGAACACCGTGGCCCCTACCGTCACGGTGTATGTTTCTCCGTCTTCGTTGAGAACGATGCTGAAGGTGTACGCCCGAGTAGGCGGGCACGTCACGGTGATGCCGCTAGTCTTCAGCCAGGCTGAACTCGATGCGAAGGCATTTCTGTCGCTGATGGCCGTCGGCTCCTCCGAAGGCGCACCGCTATATATGCAGATAGTCTTGGTGGGTTCCGGCAATATTATGCCGTTGTAGAGATTATACTCATTCGCATGCGTTTGCAGTCTATTTTGCGAGAACTGGGGGAGGACTACTCCTACGCCAGGTTTGTCCAGAGATTGCAGGTCAAGAAGCAGGACTTCAATCCTAATCAGTTGACCGGGCTGAAGCAACGGATGGACCTCTTAGAGACTTTCATCGACTACACAGGACGCAGGCAGACGGCATCGCGCTTCGGAGCTGGACAGCTGACGATAGTCGACCTGTCGGATCCGTTCATTGACCCCGCGCAGGCGTGTGGGTTCTTCGAGATCCTCGTGCGGCTATTCGTCCGTGCGAAGGTCGATACCGGCAAAGTGCTGGTTCTTGACGAGGCACACAAGGTAATGTCGTCGACAACGTCGAGCGGACGATACACTGAGATTGTGGTCAGTATCTGGACGCCCCGACCCGAAGCGGTAAATCTGGGCTCACCCAAGAGGTCTCTTCGCTCGTGCGCCAACAGCGACATCAAGGCATGCGGGTGATCCTGAGCACGCAAGGTAAGCCTGGAATTCGGCAAACATTCCGAACACGCGTCACGATCGTGCACTCACACCAACACCCTCTTTAGAACCAACAGTGGTACCGCCCGTCCTCCTCGACCTATGCAGCGTCGCGATCCTCCACCGCTTCTCCTCGCCCTCCTGGCTCGCGCACGTCGAAAAGCACGTCGCGGCGCGCATGGACACCGACGAGGCATTCGACAAGATCGTGCGCTTAGAGGTCCGTCGTCCGTCCTAAGTCCTCCCTCCTCTATTTTTCTCTCCTCCATATATTCTCTCCGAGTCCGTACTCACCACCTATCACTATGATTGACAGACCGGCCAAGCCATCGTGCTCGCCCCCACCGCGCTCGTCGTCGCGTGCCACCCGGGCTGGGCGGGCTCGACGACCGTGCAGCAGTGCGGGCGCCGGCACATGCTCATCAAGACCCGCCAGCGCATTACCCGCGACGGCGGCGCGTCGCTTCTGGTCGTCGAATAGCGAATAGACAATCAGACTCAGCTCCGATGACACGCACACCCATATATATACGGCCTTATACGGCATACGGTATACGTTTACCCTGTCAATATCAATATCAATATTCAATCTCGGAGCCGAGTTCGCTCTCGCTGAAATCGCGATCTTCGAATTCCCGAGCCCCGGATCCCGATATCTACATAGGTTGCTGCATTGCATTATTATGCTTTGTGTGACGGAGTGTCTCTGCTACGCTCTGCTACGCTCTGCAGATATTACAGGTCTACCGAGGGGTCGAGATTACTGTTTACTGGCCAAACCAGGAAAAAGCACGGAAAAAAAAGAGAAGAAAGAGAAGAGAGAAGAAGACAGAGTGCGACATGTGGTAATTGTACAGAACTTGCGCGTTTGAGCGAGAGCAACCCGACATGGGACGGTGCGGTGCGGTGCCGAAAACATAATGATAACCTAGCCAACTAAACCAAGAAAACGAGAAACGAGAAGCGGGAAACGAGAGCGTCGACTGTCCTTTCGCATTCCACAGCCTGCGGTCCGCATTTTGCAGTTGCGTTTTGCATCACCGCAGGCTGCAGCGTGTTTGATTTTGTTCTTGTTCATATTGCGTCCTAGCTCATGATCTCCTTCTCCTGGCGCGTGCACGACAGCCACGCGAACCACATCATCGTGCGCAGCTGCAGCACGTCCTCCTTCCACGCCATCGACTGGTTCTGCTCGCGGAACTCGCGCGTGAGCATCTCGCACCGGTCGATGTTCTCCGGGCTCACAAAGTCGCTCGCGACCTTGATGCAGTCTGCCAAATTACAGACCTAACACACATAGAAAAACACGGTCAGCGACAGTTCTACCCCGATTATTGTGAGACGCGACGCACCTGATGCGCACACCCCGCAGGGATAAACACCGCGTCCCCGGGCTTCTGATATATCCTATAACTCATCACCCCAAACTCCTCCCACAGCTCCCGCCGCAGCCTCGTGTCCAAATAGAACTGCTGGCTGTGTATCGGGTCGTTCGTGTACTGGCCCTTGAACTTCCGCCTCAGGAATTTCCGCAGCTTGGGCGAGTCCTCCGAGCGGAAGAGGTCCCACGCGGCGCAGCCGGGGCGGCCGTCGGGCGTGTTCGCGGCGAAGAGCATGATGTTGATCGCGTCCGCCATGTCCATGTGCAGCCGCGTCGAGCCCTTGCTGTTCTCGGCCTCGTAGGACGCCATCGCGTTGTACATTTTTGGGCCTGTGGACAAGAACAATACGCGTCAGTGAGGATGCCTCGAAGTCACAGAAGAATCTACCCACCGAGATCGGGTGCAACGGTGTTGCTTGGGAAGTGCGACGCGATGTTGTACACCCCGTCGCGCCGTACGTAGTTAGGGACCGGCGTCGCCTGACTGAAATCCTCGTACAGCTCCGGGAACGCAGACTTGAAGTCGGTCGATGGCGGCCAATCCTACCGTACCCACATCATCAGTACGGCCCCTTACTCACCCCACCCAACACCAATACGCACCTTCAACTTCCAACAATCCCTTCTCCCCTCATACTTCCCAAACCACCCAAAGAACTCCCCCACCGTGACCCTTTTATTCTGGTCCGTCTGGCACTCGAGGATCAGGCAGCTCTGGCTCCCGTACTTGTGCCGGAAGTAGTCCGGCGTCCACTCGATGCGGAACGCGCTCTGCAGCCCCGAGACGACGAGCGGCGCGCCCTGCGCCCAGAGCGTGCGGAACACGTCGTCCGTGAGCGTGCCCGCGGCGAAGTGCCGCGTCGCGTGCGCGGGGATCGCGGTCGGGGGCGCGCCGAGGGCGGAGGAGGAGGGTGTAGGGGTCGCGAATGTTGAGGGCTCGGGCGGGGGCGCAGAGGTCGACGCAGGGGAAGATGCAGCGGCGGCAGCAGACGACTCAGCAGATGCGGGTGGCGGCACCTCCTTCGCGGGCGACTGTGGCGCCGTCTCGTTCCCATTACCATTACCATTAGCATTGGCAGCGCCGTCCGACGCCTTCTCATGGGAACCATCTGTCGTCGAGGCCCCGTTCGAAGCGTTCGCGGGCGCCCCGTCTGACACGCCATTCGCAACATTGGCCTCCGAGACGCCGTTCACTGCGTTGCCTGACGCGCTCCCCGCGGCCGAAGCCTCGCCAGTCGCGGGGGCCTGGTCCGTCGCGGGCTGGGCGAGCGCGCGCTCCCCCACCCCCTCGTCCTGCTCTTCTTTCTCCTTCTCCCCCTGCTCTTTCTCCTTCTCCCCCCTAACCCGCTCCATCAAAGCCTCCATATCCACCACCGCCTGCTCGAGCTCCTCCTTGCTAAACCGCGACATCGGGCTAAAATCGCTCGCCCTATGCTCGTTGCGCCGCGTGCACGAGAGGAAGAACGGGTTCACGTGCGCGTGCTTCTCGCGGCGCGCCTGCAGCGCGGCGATCTCCGCCTCGCCCGCGCCCGCGCGGTCCGTCGTGAGCTCGCGCACCTGCGCGAAGCACTCCGCGCACGCCTCGCGCCCGCATAGGCGGCACATCCAGCTGCTCGAGAAGATCGAGGTCATGCACGTGTCTAGGGTGGCATAATGAAAAGATGGAGAAGACAGAGCAGGGGATGGTTAGCGCATGTCGAGCACTCAGCGAGGACGCGACTAACCGCATGTGGCCCGGACTTCACTTTCGCGTGTGCGCCGGATTACCTCCGGGTGCTTCAAATGCTCCTGCTCGCTTTTCAATATCGGCAGCAGCGCCCTCGCCACCGTGCGCTGATCCCAAAAAACCGCGTCAGCCACCTTCACCATCTTGACTCAGCTTCAACACCACCACTTACCTTCAACCGATCAATATGCGACAGCTGCAGCGTGACGTTCCACTTGAGCGGAAAATTCATCGACGGCCCGTCCGCCTTGTGGTTCTCCACGAAGCTGATCCCGACGATGTTGCGGTTCTCGTCCTTCAAAAAGAAGCGGATCCCCTGGAAGCGGCACGTGTCGCCCGCCCACCTGCGCGTGCACGACACGCAGCGCGGGAACTCCTCGCTGCGGTACCGGTTCGACATGCACCGCGCGAACTGCAGCTCGGGGTGCAGCGATGGCGAGCCCGGGTTGGGCAGGTTGGGCGTGGAGGGCGCGTCCGAGTCTTTGGACGCTGCGTTTACCCGGAAGGTCAGCGCACGGTGAGGTGAGGGAGACGCGCGGAGAGCTTACATTCGCGTTCTTTTCCTTTCGCGTTCGACTGGGCCGCGAGCGCGGCTTCGGTGCGTGCCTGTCAGAAACAGAAAATAGCCACTCGGCATACACTATCGACGCACCGTTTGTTGCAGCCAGGCTGGCGGCGTCGTTCCGCTTCTTGGTCGCGGAGCCGCGCCCCGGTCTCCCTGCGAAATCATGAGAAATCGGGGCGACTGACGCCGCGCGAGTACGCACCTTCGCCCGTCTTTGCCTTGCTCCTCGCCTTTTTCTTGGCGCCCTGTGGCTCTTCAGCCTCGAGTGGACGTTTCTGCGGGGCGGCCTGTGGCTGCATCATGACGGGGATGGCGAACATGCCCGCGTGGGGAATGTACATCTGGGGGACACCCTGCATGCCGGGTGGCCCCTGCATACCTCGCATACCTTGGAGTTGTTGCGGCATCATCGCCTGTGGTTGCATGCCCCGCGCTGCAGTCGCGATTCAGAACGCTAACATATCATGAAAGAAAACGCGGGCACACAGTTTGCGGGTCCGAGGAACACTGGGAAATAGCCGTTGGGAATGTACGCCTGCGCCTGTGCGTGTTGCTGCTGAGGGTCGAACTGCGGGGGATAGTTGGGACCTGCGCGCGCTAATGAGAATGATGGTTACGCAAACACGCTGACGACTGACTCTTCTGAGAGGGATCCCCGTCTATCGCAGGCTGAGCGACGCCGCGCGCACAGAATAAAACACACACGCACCTGGGCGCTCCTCGCCGTACACGGGCAGCATCTGCCCGCCGTACGGCACCGGCGGCGGCGGGCTCCGTTCATGCGACCGCGGCGACCACCCCTCCATCCCGTAATTGCTCCCCTCGTCCTCCTGCCGCGCATAGTCTTGATACGACGGCGGCGGCGGCGGCGGGGGGGGGCGGGCCCCGGGCCGGGAGGGCCCCCCCCGCCGATGGCGACGAGGAGGCCGCGCTGTACTCGGAGGAGTACTA